>JAUUEB010323673.1:584-12703 GCA_032362205.1 Clione limacina
CCCCCTCATTTTGAAGCCTGGCTACGCGCCTGGTGGGAAAATCTTGGATAATATCAAATCAATGGCCACAAAGCGGCTTTTAAGGTTAGTTATAAATGGTGCAAATTTATAGCATTTCGGATCTCAAATGGGGGCATTCCCCCCGTGTCCCCCTGGCTACACACCTGACTTGCAAGACCATATGATATGATTTTTAAGATCTTTTTGCATCCCGACGGTTTCATACGGTTTTGACGTAATTTCCGAACTATGAATTTTGTAATTAGTATTGTACTTGTGAATTTTATTCTCTATAAGTCAGTGTTCATGTCAAATAAGTCAGACCTATTTTAAAACTATGGCATATGGTTTAGAAACTTGTTTTTAAATTAATTCGTTCAATGACTTGCACTTAATGTCTTTAAAACGATAGAATTGCATGAAATTAGAGTTATTCAACGGTGAGTAGAGTACAACTAGTCACATGTCACATTATACAGCATTCTTTGGCATAATCATTGTCTTCATGACTTCGCTCATATAGTACCAAAAGTCGATTAAAATTGTCATAATTATAAAAAAGGGGGATAACTATATTGTGAATGTAATAACAACCTATGCTTATTGCCTTGGAAGCATGATTGGGGCAATAGGCCCCAACTGGGGCACTACAATCACTCCCCCCTAATGGAATCTGAGTACCAAATGGCGGTATCTTTAGGTTTTATATGATTAGTCTTTATCTGTATATGCACTAGCCTACTGAATGCCTTTTAGAATCATTCTAGGTCACATCTATGCTTTGATTACCATGTCACAATTATTTTCATCATTTTTTTACCCATTATTGTACGTCTAGAGAGTAATTAATACCCAAATGATGAGTTGTACGCCAAAATACATCTATATATAATTTGGTAAAAAAAGGGGTTACTCTGTTAACATACAATCAAAAACAAAAGCATCAATTCACAAAATACGCTAGTACCGTGACTACTCACGACCTTTCGAAAAAGTCTAACTCAGTCGTTCTTTTAGAAGTTACAAGAAGGTTATTATATTCTTATGATGAAGTCCCCCCCCCCCCCATGACATATCCCTCTGAGATAATGTTTCTATTCTTTGAAGCACTTATGCAAATTCAGATACAAAATGTTATTAAAGGAATTCTTATCAGCATTACTCATTACATGTACTTCATAGTAAATGAAAGATTGTCCATTTCGTCTTTTTTGCCATGCCGAAGAATAAGCAGATATAGAAAGTAGTGGGTTGGCTACCTGTGATTATTCCAAATGGTCAGATAAAGTGATATCTTTAAAACCACCATGGACAAAAACAATTACATGTAACTACGGACAAACGGATGGATATGTCGAGTAATAACTAGTACATCAAGGCAAACATAGAGGCTTGAAAAAGAGAGAAGAACATAGACTGTTACATGTCATTGAGTTGGGAAAGTTTAAAAAAAATGCATTTATCTTCAGATAGCCCGCACAAAAATGTTTAGGGGCATTGTTATCTGTACACCCTTTAGAAATGTACTGGTGCCACCATCATATCAGAGATATTACATTGATGCTTAATAAAAAAAATTAAAAATCAAGTTTGAGAAATCATACGGCCTACATTGAAAAAATGTAAAGCTACACCGTTGCCCCTTCTGCCATTGAATTCTACATCACCAGTCTCATATAACAGAAGATCATCACAGTCCTCCATCTTCTCTCTGTCTGGTTCACAATGTACATTCTTGAGATGTTCTTGGGTCTCTTTATTTGTACTCCCTTAGGTAGGTCACACCCTAGTAAATTAACAACAAATGTTTTTGAATATGATCACCTTTTATTTGGGTTAAAACAATTACATTTTAGAAATAATACATGAAGGATATTAAATTAAACGAAGACTATTAAATGTCACATGACAAGCAGCTCGATCATTCAGCTGACGAAGCTCGTAAGCTCCTGCTGACCTTCTCCTCAAAGGAAAATGGTCAAATCATTCTAATTATGACTATTAAATGCCCTTTTATAAAATTCTAGAGAAAAAAAACATATTTCTTTCCTTTTATTTTTACAAACTAATAATGCTTATTGAGTAAAACTGAATTTTATCTTTTATATCGAAATTTAAAGTAAAATATCTAAAAAGGAAAATAAAATAAGTGTTCATATCAAAAGAACAAAACATTGGTTGAGATAAGTGATCTTTGAAAAAAAACATGTCAGCTGTACATTTAAAAAAAAAGCAATTACTGTAAAACATATTTTCTCATAGCTCCTTTTTTGTAAATTCAGAAATTGCAAATCCCTGCCAGTTTAAAAAAATGTGACTGTCTTTGTTTCAGAATGTTTAGAAGTATTAAAGTAGTTTTTTCTTGAGGCAAGGAACTTTGTACTGTTGCAGAAACAGGCGTTGACCTTATTCAGTGTGACTGTAATCTCTTCCAGACGTCTCATCTCTTATTTCTTAACATAAGCACAGGACCCTGTGTCACAAGTAACAAAAAAGCAGCTTATGTGGTTGCAAGAGTAGTAGAGGTGCAGAATTCATTGCTATAACATTTTGTAAAGGGCTCACTGAAAATAAGTGATAACAGTGACTCACTGTAAACAATAAAATAAATTTGGTGAAATTCATGACTGAATTGTTGACTACCATACAAAATATGAATCATAAAAATAATAATAAAAACACAAATGTGAAATGCAGATAATAGGAATGTGGAATGCAGAATGCCCTGTGAACAAAAATTATAGAGTATTTTTTCAAGATATACAAAATTATGACATGTTCTGTAGGTTGGCACAATACTGACAGGATGGCACATCTTATTATTTAGCTGGAAAATGTTTTTGTCCTCACACTGGTTAAAAAACTGTCAAAACAACTACAGTCAAACTCGTTTAAACTAAATTTTGTGGGAAGCACCATTTTGTTCCTTTTTCGAAAAGAATTCTGTTTAAACAAAACCACTGTTTTTCAGTAAAATTCCATATGTTAGGGGTCAACAAAGCTTTGAGTGTACGACGTTTGTAATGTCCCTATTAATGCCCTAAGTTATTCCTTACGGTAGGTAACAGTCACACTCATGCCCGTCTCAATACACATTTAGACTAGTCTCTTAGCAAAATTTCAGTGCTTTTAAGCAACAATTTATCTTTCCAAACCCTGAATACTTGCACTAAATCAATATCGTTGTCATAATTTGTTGCGTTTAAATATTAAAAGGTGTTTTTCTGCTGGTTTAAGCCTGTTTCTTTAACAAAGATAAAGAGAGGGAAAAAACGAGAATCAGGTTATTTGGTTTATGGTTCTTTCATAATGTGTACAGTTATCATTAAAAGGAGAATGACTTCTTTAAATTTGAATTTAAAATTTAAGCCATATCATTCTATAATCTCAATATTTTCTTATCACAAATGATAAATCAGCCTTACATGTCAAGTATGCCAACCAAAAGAACTATGTGACATACTTTGAATTGATAACAAAAACACATATGATAACAAATATAACACAAGATTATGTTTAGGTGTAATATCTATGTTGCAAGAGAGGCTGTCAATGTCATGGTCAAAGGGTTATTTGTAAAAGTCACTTCGTTGCTATGAGAAAAAAAGATATTCTTAAATTCATGATTCATGACACTGGGATATTACAAGCTTATAACTAAGTTGTGCCTTTTCATGCTGATGTATGATCTTGTTTAAATACCATACATAGACACAAAAGTTGCATCAGCTACTGTAACAGCAATCTTTCACAAATTTTGAGTATGATAAACAATTGATAAATACAGAAAATATGGTGCACTTAGTCTCTAATTTGAACTATGTGTGACTTTAGGATAAGCTAATACAAATATAAAATAGTCACACATCCGATAAGCTAATACAAATATAAAATAGTCACACATCCAATAAGCTAATACAAATATAAAAAAGTCACACATCTGATAAGCTAATACAAATATAAAAAAGTCACACATCTGATAAGCTAATACAAATATAAAATAGTCACGCATCTGATAAGCTAATACAAATATAAAATAGTCACACATCTGATAAGCTAATACAAATATAAAACAGTCACACATCTGATAAGCTAATACAAATATAAAATAGTCACACATCTGATAAGCTAATACAAATATAAAATAGTCACACATCTGATTAGCTAAAACAAATATAAAATAGTCACACATCTGATAAGCTAATACAAGTAAAAAATAGTCACATATCTAATAAGCTAGAACAAGTACAATATAGTCGCACTTATGATAAGCTAGAACAAGTACAATATAGTCAGACATCTGATAAGCTAGAACAAGTATAAAATAGTCAAACATATGATCAGCTAATACATATAAAAAATAGTCACACATCTGATAAGCTAATAAAAGTATAAAATAGTCACACATATGGTAAGCTAATACAAGTACAATTATGCACACATCTGATAAGCTAATACATATATAAAATAGTCACACATCTGATCAGCTTATACATATACAAAATAGTCACACATCTGATAAGCTAATACAAATATAGAATAGTCACACATTTGATAAGCTAATACATATATAAATAGTCACACATCTGATCAGCTAGGAAAGTAATTGTTAAGTTCCCCATACTCATTACTGAGGGTTTGGTAATCAGGAGTAAGAGTCCTGAATTTTTAGACATACAGCAAGTGAGGAAGTCTGTCATTGCTTTCCTCACCGACTTTACTTCGCTTGACCTAAATAGCTACTCATTTTCTCTGCTGGCCTCTGAGTCCATAAATTTTGGTATGTGCGGTATGACATGATTATATATAAAATCAATCTTATTAAAAATCTTGCAAATGTGTTGTCATAGAACAATATTTTAGAGCAACTAGACACTCATGTTCACTTAATAAGAACATCAACAAAGCCACACTATAACAAGGCAAAGGTCACAGGCACTTAGGATCACACACAAACAATCACATCAATAAACAAGATAATGGCACAAATTCTCAAACTTGTGGAATCCAAAGATTTTGTATTATAATCTAGATTGCTCATCAACATAGTGTATTTCTTTATAACATGGAACCTTGATGGGTAGTCAAACACATTCAATATTCACTCAATATGACATCTTTCATGTGATTTTTAAATTTCCAAAACTTAAAACAAGTGAAATTCTGTGTCTGCTGAAAGATACATGTTTGCTTAAACGGGTATTTAATCAAGAAGGCAGACAGTGTTCTATGGCGTTGCTAATTTACACAAATTACCAAAGCTATCTAGGTTATAATACTGGTTGAATCTCTTTGGTTGAATCTCTTTGGGTAATGTAATGAAATAACTCTTTAGCAATGCATGCATCAAATTATGAAACACTCTACAGAGAAAAAGTGTTAATATATACAAAAGATTAATAAGTGATAGTAATGTAACAAAGTAAGAGAAGTTAACAATAATAATGTCTGAGGCAGTTTGTTATTGTTTTTCTCAACAAGATAAAAAAACACAAATTATTGATTGACAAACCCAAATTATTAATTGACAAAGGGTCAATTTCAAGACTAGTTATTTCATATCTTAATGCTTATATAACATCTTAACTTGCTAACATTTTCTTTTGTCATTAAACTTGAAAGTCAAACAATACCTAGCAATTTCAATTTTTAACAAGGTTATAGATATAATAAGGTTAACAAAAGTGTCAAAGCTTTTTTTTTATTTTCTTAAGCATCGCAGTTTAAATAAACTTTTGTTAAAATCAGAGAGGTGCCTTTTAAATCTTGATTTGTCAATAATTTGGTTAAGAGTTACATAATTTATGTAGTAAATTTTAGATATCTGACAAAATATTTTTTCTTGGTATGTTTTCTTAAAGATTACAGTAAGTTTCAAATTGCATTCTTTAGAAGTCCTCTTTATCCCTATATCCATCCACTATATCATTTAATAAGTCTTATGTGCTCAAAATTGCTAAGAAAAAAAAATTAATATTGTTGGATTTTATCAATACAACAAAATTTTCTTATGACTTTAACTTCACAACTCACTCAACATTTTAGAAATAGTTGAAAAGTACAAATAATCGCAGCAAAGTATTCACCAACTTTAAACTACAATCAACAATATATTTATACATAATGCCACTGATCAAACAATTATAAGTGCTATTTCAAAGGTCTTCAGTCTTAAAAGACATGTAGAAAAATGACTATGGCGGATATAATATAACACAGGAGTATCAAACCCCTCTGAATTTCTTCATCCACTGCACAACAGGGTAATAGCAGACATGGGCAGCATCTTCTCCCCACACAAAGTCAATGTGGTTCCAGGTTTCAAAGTTGATCCTCTGTTTTACATTAGGAAGAGCTGCCATTAGAGCATCAGCATCCTGTAAGACCAAGACAAATAATACACATCATAAGAATAATGACAATCATTACATGGTTAGAATTAGTTTCAATTAACATATCACCCTCTATATTTTTGAAAATTGTATACAATTTTATTATCTCCATCAACTCATGATGAGAAATATTAAAGAATGAGTACCTTGGATGGCTGCTAGAAATAGGGTTCAACTCTTGCAATATTGACGACGCTTGCTCGCTTTCTCCTCCATAAACAATAAATTTAGAGAACAGTTTACAGATTTGAACATACCCTGGTATTTGGTATTTATCCTTCTCCAAATGTTGCCAACTAAGATCTAAGAAAAACACCTCATTCCAGCAGTTATCTGGAGCAACTCTCATAAAAATGTCATGACCGGCAATGACTGTTACTCTGATATTTCTAATTTGCCGCCACACATAGCTAAAAGGGGGAGCACACCTGACACATCTTTCTCAGTCACGTTATAGATCAACAAACTTACTCTCGACTTCCAAATAAGAGTACCTACTAAATAAGAGTACCTGTCGGAAAAAGTCAATATTTGAATTACAGTACCTGTGCCAAATAAGAGTCCCTGTTGGAAAATCCAAAGTTTACCGGTATGAAATCCGAAAAAAATATAAACTTGAAATATGATTACTAAAATCAAGTTAATGCCTTTTTTTTAAAAGGTAAAAGAAAGATTGTTTAACCATCTAGTAGATTCAGACCAGCCAACCCCAGGAATCAGGATTCAGGGATTCACCACCCCAAGTCAATACTATCTCAATGATACACACTATATAATGACAGCATCAAGCAAGATAAAATATCAACTATCAACAAATGAATCCAAGTCATAATTACAAGACTTCAAAAAAAATTATTTTCGCTAAATGAGCCATTTCGTAATACAAATTAGAGCTTCAACTTCAATGTTGACATCAAAAAAGGAAGGTGAAGTTATGAACAATGGACATTTTAGGCAGAAAAGAAGCCACAAGTTAAGTATGACCATCTCTCTAGTTTCTTGATCTAGCACAATTCTAATATAGATAGATCAAAGGGAGTCACTATAGGATCCGTTGGAAGTTTCAAGGCCCAGTTAAAGAGACAATAAATGCGCAAACCTCCATCAATTAAACTCAGAAATTGGTCGTTCTGTGTAACAAAACAGAAACTAGGAACAAATTGGCAAACAAAGCTTTGATTTGATAAGGTTCGAACCCAATCGAACATACTTTCGTGTTCGACGTCATTGAATGGTATAAACAAAGAGCAAAATACTCGATCGGCATTGATACAAAACTTGACTTGCTGCAGTCAATTACAAATTTGACTGACGAATACAAAGATATTACATCTCAAAGATTGATACTTTTCGTAGAACTTATTATACTTCGCAGTTTTTTCCCAGGAGTTTTAATGAACAACTGTGAATAATCATACTTCGACCGAAAATCATGTGCCGAAATAACAGCCGTATCAGTACGCTTAGTCGAGAGTAATCATTCAGATCCACTCATCTGAACAAAGCATATTCCAACTTAAAGTCTTGTGAAAGACTCTGAATAATTAATTATTAATCGTTTATTAATTTAATGTTCTTTTCATCACAGATTATAGCAAAATAATGGAGGAGGACGCTGGATCAGCACCAAAAAGACAGAACAACTTTTCAGATATTGAGATTATGAAACTTCTTTCTCTCATCAACGACAACAAACAAATATTAATGAACAAAAACACAGCATTGCACATAAACTTTAACAAACAGAGAATCTGGAAAGACATAGCAACACAAGTGTCTATGTTGAGTGGTGTTCATCATGAGCCATTTGAGATGAGAAAAATGTTTATGGTATGTCACTTGTATGGGATTAGTTTTAGTGGGTTTACTTTAACTTATAAGATATTGTTTATGAGAACTTAACAGAGACCAGAGATGGTATTATATGAACTGTAGAGGGATCTAAGTATATTGAAGTAAGAAATCTGTGACCCCTTGTTCAGTGATTCTTCTCATGGTAATTCCTTGAGTATAAAATGTTCCTTATAAGATTGGTTTCCAAATGTCCTTGTTTTAAGTGGTTTCTATACTTATATTTAAGAATTGCGGTTACATTAATATTCATAGACACATTCAACACAATGTCTAATGGGTAAATCACAATCTCTGGATATAATATGTAAAGAAATGTATATTTATCTATTGAATTCTTTAGTATTAAAACCCAAATTTAATTGCGCTTGAAACGTAATGGCTTATGCAATCCTGCCTTCAATTTTTTTCTTCTCTGTATTTCCATATTGGATTTTATTTTATATATTGTTTTCATCCTTTTTGATGGTATGCTATTTCTGTATTCATAGCTAGGTATTTTATTCATATTCATAGCTAGGTATTTAATTAATTTTCATATAATCAAGGCAAATATCACAAAAGTCATTTTTGTTATTTATTTATCAACTATCAATTCTTTAAAAAATATTTTTGTATCTTTAGGATCTTAAGATTAGCGTCAATCGTTACCTTGATGCAGAATTCGTAGAAGGCAGTGATGAACCTCCTTTTCTACACACAATGATCACAATATTAGGAAAAGACAATATGGATACAGGTATGTCTCTTGTGCTATGATAAACATGACAATATTAGGAAAGACAATATGGATACAGGTATGTCTCTTGTGCTATGATAAACATGACAATATTAGGAAAAGACAATATGGATACAGATATGTCTCTTGTGCTATGATAAACATGACAATATTAGGAAAAGACAATATGGATACAGGTATGTCTCTTGTGCTATGATAAACATGTGTTTCTCTTGTTTTAGATCGTCGTAAACTTTGACACTGCCCCTCTCTCGTTTTAAATGGACTTATTTCAAGGATAGCCTTGTCAAAACTTGAAGTCAGATCATGTCATTAGTGGCATTTGTCGCCTAAAAATGGTTAAAAAAAAGGTGCTGAGTCAGCTTTCTTCCAGCTATACTTGCTCATATGGTTTATCTGAATGTTAGGACTCATTTTGTCAGAAAACTAAACTTGAATGTGTTGCATACGGTTGAAAGGTTCCACATGATGCATTTTTAAGTTTCAAGATATTGCCTTAAGGGGATAAGGGGGTGTCCAATCTTGTAAATGTGTGTGTGTATTAGAATGCATTTTGTGAGATTATAGTTAGTATGAAAACCTGTTCACAGAAATTTGATGCCAGTTCTCTCAAAACCTTGATTTTATCATATCATGTCTGTAAAAAGGCATAACTACTCCATTTGTTCATCAAAATGGCTTTGTTGTGTTCATGAGAATATCTATTTGTGAATATTTAGAAACAAACTATTTTTGAAATGGGCAGTGTCACAAATCCTCTTGTTGTCATGTATGCATCCCAGGAAATTGACATCCCTGATGGGTATACATTTTCTAGATACTGTGTGTATAAGAATCATCTTAATATTATTATTTTTATCATGATTTTCTCTAGCAGTATAAAAATAACAGTACATTCTGAAGCTGAATAACTGGAGGCCTCTGGGTGAAGGGTCGCAACAAAATGTTTAAGCATGAAAGTGTCAAAGCATTGGCTAACGCAAGATCAGTCCTCTCTGTTTGCTCTTGACCTATTTTAGGAGTTGATATCAACAAACAAACATCATTATTTCAGTCATGTTAGTTTTGTTATTGTCATAATATTTCAAATTTCCCTCTTTATTTGTTTCCAGATTTATCAGACAGTTTAGATTACTCAGACCCATCTATTGAGGAGTCGCCAAATTCAAACAGTATGTATGAAGGTAAGGATGTATGCTTTTCATTTATCTTGGATAAAAACAGGGTTGGCGATTTTTTTCAAAAAAATAAGTTAAATCAATTTATTTGATTAAAATTATGATTTTTTAAATTTTTATTAAGTCAAACCAACCCTGGATAGAAATAACACACTTTTTGTTGGGATTTCTGTGTAAGTATAAAATGGACAACTAAGATTTTTATAATTAGTAGGGATTAGCTAGGGATAAACTTTGTTTACTTTTGATACAAGCATGACACTTGGTACACAGACTCTTTAATGATATCCTTATTCACAATTTAAGCAGGACCAACCTGAATTTCCTATGTGGTGTTCATACTGTATAATTAACAAAAGCTCCCTTGAGTATTCAGTAATCTCTTACAAATTTGCTCTTATTATTTTTGGTTCTTATTTGTAGCTATGTAATTAAATCTTACTGGTTCAAAATGTGTTATATGGACCTTATATACAAATTAATGTTAAGCCTCCCAATAATTTTTTTATGGTTTAAAAGGTCAATTTTAACAAATTGTTTAGATATTTTCTCAATAATTCTGCCTGTTGTAAGAATTCCCATTTGTTGGATTTCCAGTTACCACCCAGTGACCAGTTGTCTGATTTATATGAGAAAAGATGTCAAACAGGAGCAATAGTCCTTATTGAACATGCTAAAGTTACATTTCTTTATCTCGTATAGGCTCTTCACAATTCCCATTTGTTTTCTTGGGGGACATACTTTAAACATGTCCTATACCTTTATTATATTAATCAACTATGGATTTATTTCTAAACTTTGCTAAAATTTAATAATTTTATTTTGTTTGTCAGACTTTATGAATGGTCAGCCAGTGGTCACTGTCCAGGAGAACTCATCAGATAATATTCACAATGTCAACAAACGGACAATACAACAGAATGAATGGTACATTTTTTTTTAATTAAAATATGTTTTGTTTCCACAAAGAAGGTGGTATTTTATTAATTGTATGAAGTTTGCCGGAACTAGTCCTATTAATTAGAGATGGATTCTAAAATGGAGATCTTGTACGTAAAGTCAACATGCTGAAGATCTAGGGATGAAAATCAAAAGAACATTAGCTTACAAAAGTGATTCTATCTAATTATTTGTAGAACTACTGCAGTGCAGATTTAAGAGTATATTCTGACGACTGATAGCGACCACCCTTAGAGCAAAGTAAAGTACCAAAAAGTGTTAATTATAGAACAAATCAGTCAACAAACAAGTTGTCTCAATTCAAGCTTTAAGCGAATAAAACAAAGAAAATACTAACTTATTTCATTAGGTTTAACAAGACTCTTGTAAATTTGGGGGTCAGAAGGGTTTACGCTGGAGTCACAGGCAGAAAAAGTATGCGTCAAGTCTGAAATTGGAATGAATAATCATTCAATAAAAAGGTCAACTTGATCAAAAGCGTCATAGTCTTTTTGATTGTTTCTTTTTTAGATTAATCATTAAAAAGAGGATCTTTTATCATCATAAATGTCTTAAACCTGTAGTTGTGTTGAATAACAGTTGGTAAAAAACATATTTACAAACAATACATTTAAAAAAAAACATAAATTGAGTCAGGAGTTGTCAAGAATTTTCCTGGATTCAAATATAAGGCAGTGGGCAATGGTTGAAATATTTTTGTTCAACCCTGCAGCCCTGCTTCATATTAACTGATTCCTTCAGATGAGCTCATGCCTTATCGTTTAAGGCGAGCGATTGCTCGCCTCCGCGCACGCCTGAACTGCTGGAGACGATTGATTGATCACTCGCCTGAGAAATTAGTCAAGGAATTGAAGAAAACTACTTTTTTAAAACTATTTGGGCCTGATTTATGACAATTGAGTTCCTCATGCATCGTTTTTAAAAAGCACCAAGACATTTATCCAGTGCGATATTTGATACAGTATTAGGAGGCACAGCACAAGTGCTAGTTAATTAAGT
>JAUUEB010323784.1:0-12701 GCA_032362205.1 Clione limacina
CAAGGAAACTCCTCAGTACTTGACGCCAACCCAGTCATTAAAGTCCAGAAAGAAGTGAGGTCAATCTTCAAAGAGGAAATAATAGAGGCAGTGAAATCACTTAAGAAGGGAAAGTGACCAGACATATATAACATTCTAGGACATTTTCTAGGGCTTTGTAAAAGTGAAGGATTTTTTAAAACAATGCGGGGGTCAAGGGGGCCGCATAGGCATAAAAAAGACCTAAAAATTAGCCATTCAGAGATATATCAGGCCATAATGAAGAGTTAAAAATAAAGACTAATCTTACCAGAGTGACTGGATCAACTTTCTTAATGGACGTTTCTTGGGGGTCCATCCCCTAGACAGACTGTCTGCCAGGACTAATGAACTCTGTCTACCCAGAAGGAAGCATTACTGGTTACTCTTTTCTTTTGAGCCTTTGAAGACTCTGAGGTTACGAACTTTCTCTTCAGAGCCCTTTTTCGAGAAACGGATTGACGGAATTTTCAACGTTGATGGTTTTTTTTTTAATGACGGGATGACGGAAACTTTCAAAATGACAGATTTCCGTCAATTGACGGACAATTGGAAGCACTGAATTTGACGAAAACATCAAGTTAATTCAATGGTTGGCACATTAGTCATATCAGCTCTTTAACAAAGAACCCTAAATATGGCTAGGCATTCCGTAAGGTCACTTAAAATATCTATTCTCTTCTTTTACAAAACATACTAGCCATGGTGAAACTAACTTCTGCCACGTAATAAAGCAATAATTTATAATTTTATGACAACAGTTTCATAAAATGTATACTCTTGATATCCTGATTCATAACTGTTTCAAACAAACTCTTACATTGAGTTCAGCCCATTTGTCCAACTGGGCCGCTCCCATTTGTCTAAAAGCTTGACCTGTTAGAGCCTGGGCCATTAAAAGAGCCATTCTATGATCTCTACCACGCTGGGCCAACATACAGGCTTCAGATATCTCTCTCACAGTCAGTTTGGAGAACACAGCCTTCAAGCAGCCTTCTGGGCTCTGAAAAAATAAAACAAAACTTTGTGAGTTCAGAACATAATATTAATATGCCTATTTACTGGTAATATTTTTTATTATCTGTCGGGACATAAGTTTAGAAAGAATACAACATAGCTTTACAAATAACAAAAAATGTCCACACAGTAGATTTAAAATCAATTTCATCATAAAATACATTTTCTTCAGTTATAAAATCTGAACTTACAACAATTGGTGCTGATTCCATTTCAGAGGCAACCTGGCTTGAACTCGTATCAGACAACCAATTAGATACAGCCTCTCGTCGTAGCTGACGTTCAACGTAGATGTCATCTTTTTCTGAAAACATAAGCATTGAAACTCAAAATCACATTCAAAATCCTCGTAAATATTAAATATAAATACAGCGATTGGAGTGTAAAAGTATATTATTGATCATTGGTAGACTAAATTACCTTTTTTATTTTAGTTAACACAAACAACTTGAATCTCGAGGAAGGCTGATGTTTAAAAAATGTTATCCATCTGATCTGCTCAAAGGTAGTAAAAATCAAGAAGATAAATAAGTGTGAGCCTTAAACTTTCAGCAGTGGATCTTATTACAACAAATGGCGGAATAAAGTGCTTAATCTTTTGCCAATTAGTTTTGCCCTCATACAAACTAGGCACTGATTTTTCACGAAAACATCTTAGCTCTCATAGAATGATTTCATACAAACCTAGGTCTTCAGCATCTGGCAGATTTCCCCATAAAGCTACACACAAATCCAAAACCATCTTTGATTGCTCTTGTATAGCACTATCTACCCCTGAAAATGTAAAGAATAAGAATTCTCAAAACTATTTCATTAGAAATTACATTGGGGAAAGTTAATAGGGTGATTTTTTAAGTAAAGTAACATAATTCCAAATGTTAAACCAGCATATATGACTATATAAACCTGTCGCTAGTTATCCTGATTAATTAATGCGCAATATAACATTTCCAATTTCATGGAAAATATTGTGCGATTACTTTCTTTTTGTCAAAAAATTGCATTTTTTTAAGAAAGGTTTGATAACTGTCCTAAATAAGGTAACCCTTTTTCATCTCAATGTTTTTCTTAGATTTTAGTCAGTCGCATTTTGGAGATAGATATATTCTACAGAATGTTTAAATCACACAGCTGTGCATTCAGTATTTACGGAAGAGATAGCAAAAAACAACATCCCTATAGTTACCTCTAATAAGTATAAATACTTGTGTCTACAATCATCACCTAAAACCATTACAATAAAATCTTATTGGGATCAAAAAGTGTCCTTATTGCACTTAAACAGGCTTTATTTTTTGATACAAATTGTGCAGTGAAATATTTTAGTCTACCTAAATCAAGGTCATCTTTCTGTACAGTATTGACCAACTTGTGCAGTCCATCCACTCCTGGCTCAGGAACTATCAAAGGAGAACCATCTTCTATTGCAATACGACTGTGGTCCAACTGGATTTCAAGTAGCTCTTCCTGCTGTTTCTGTTGGTTCAGATTTGAAAGAAATTGATTTTATGGTGACATTTTCACTCAATGATAGTGTTACTCCAAATACTCAAAAGAAGCACATTTTAATGAATTCAGTTCAGATAAATGGTTTCCGGCTTTTTTATAGAACTTATTTTGATACAAATTACACAAGTGACGCCTAAAATTTATTTCTATGGCGTCATATAAAAAATTCATGAGGATTTCATTCATTTGTTCAGAAATTGCTGAGCCTAAAAACAACCTTTTAAATTGTATCTTTGCCAAAAACAACTACCTTTCAAATTGTATCTTTGCTAAAAACCACCTTGAAGAATATATTTGTTCAATAGACTTTAAAGTTTTGAATTTTCAAGGAACATTCTTAAAATTGAAGGATTCCTTCCTAAGAAGGAGATGAAATGATTTCAAAATTAGACAACTTCCAAAAGAATACTCTTCTACTGTTATTCTACATGCAGTTGGATAACGAAATTCAGTGGTATGATTTTATAGAAAAAAATTAGCCTAATCTTTTATGCAGATTGTAAGAAATTTTTCGTTTTCAAAATCCAGCGCATGCATGCAGATGGGCACCACCTTAAAAAAATCTAAGATTTCCAGACCACCTATCACAACAGCCCAAAACTTTATATGAATATATTCCTTAACATTAAGAAATTCTTTACTTTTATCAAATATACATAAGTCATCCTTGTAGATTTACTTTTATCTGACGCAGTGAGGAATTGAAATGGACTTGGCTTTTGCGTAAATTTATTGGCTCCAATAAATTCTGGATTAAAAATGGACGTTGCTTTTTAAATTCTGACGCAGTGAGGATGCATGAGATGCAAGGAATCTTACAAGCATGACATAAGTATCAAAGTCCAAAAAGATTTATCTATTTGCTGAAAAAATATTTTGGAATTAAAAAATATATATGTTAAAATGTCTTTCACTGTAAATCTCATCTTTTCTAAAGCTACATACCAGGATAGCGTGGCTCCTTTGGTTCATGTAATCATAAACTTGTAAATGTTCTACACTGGCCTGCCAGCTCTTTAATCTTGGTAATGGTTTCACTCTGCCACGCTTTGATGGGAGAATGGATATGTCAGGAGTTTCCTCATCTGCAATCAAAATCATGTTTAAAAAGGTTTTATCATTGGAAAAGGTATATCTTAAACTGTATCTCAAATCCCCCCCCACAAATTTTACAAAAGGGGTCCCTATTTTGCCAAATTTCTTATTTTTCTAAGGGTAAAAAGAAAACTAATTTACACAATGCAATTGAAAAAAAGAAGGGAAGATAAGTTATTAGATTTAAGTGCATTAAGTGTATGTAGCCTGCAGTTCAAAGAAAGCAGTCTTTAAAGTTGTTTTACTTAAAAAAAAAAAAAACAATTTTACAAAATATGCCATTTTGATTTAGGTGGTAACTGTTTATACCAAAATGTTTTAACTAGTTGCTAAACTAACACAAATCAAAATATTACCAACCTTTCAATAAATGGACATTAACAAAATACTCAGGCAAAAAAGCAACAACTCCTGTCATTTACATCATTACACTAAAAAATTAATACAAAAAAGCTTACCCTGCATGCCTATAGGGAATCCACTGTGTGCCAATGACCATGTAGGACCCCAGCCAACACGAAACGTGCGCCCCATATAGCAACTAGCATCCACTAAAGATGTTTGGTTGCGATAAAGAATTGAGGCAAGAGGATGGATAATGTTGTGGCGGACCCTTGTGCCAAGGATGCGTGGCGGGAAGTCTTCAGGCTTCAATCCGCTGGGTAAGAGTTTGTGTTCCATCACTGGTGGTTGGAAAAATGTCTGTGGTGTTGGCCGCAGTACATCTTTTGATACACCAATATCAAACAGACCTTATGAGAGATAACAAAACACATTCTGTATCCTCTGTATAAAAGCAACTTGCTTTTCACAATATTTTCTCATAAAGTTTTCATAAACAAAATAATGTTAATACTGGCAATACCGAATGGTCATATTAAATGAAAAACATCCCCAACTTATAGCTGATGGCCTTAGCGTGACAAGATGCCTGCATAGTTACAATATGATAATAAATATGAAATTTGATATACACTTGAAGAATACAATATAAAACAGATTCTGACAAAGCGACATTTTTTAAGTCACATTCCATGTTTTATTGTGGTTTATTAAAATTTCTAATATATGCATTGTCAGCCATTCCATTCCGGCTGTTGTGTAGGCTTCCTGCTTTGGTACTAACAATATCTAATTTTATCAGTAATAACAGTATTTCATTGATTTTCCAACAAACACATAAGTCTGTTTGTTCAGCATGCAAGCCGTTTTTTTAATTTCTAAAAGATATTTAAAGTGCATATTCAATCTGGAAGCACATAAAATGTCTTGACCAATATTAGCAGGCTAGCTTGTTTCTTTGCATGCTGATAAAACAGACTCTGTTCATTCATGTAAAATCAATGAAGTGCTGTAGGTAGTCTATGAATGAAAACAGGAGGGTTTTCAGCTGGAGCCGCAGTTTTTACTTGCTGGGTTGTCTCTAGTACTTTTTATACAAAAGAGACCAAAAGTATAGCCAAGTAAAGCTTTATTCCTGGCAATATCAAAAGTGTTAAACTTATTGGTCTGAAATGCAATAACTTATTGGTCTGAAATGCAATTTTGAAATGTAATTTAGTTTGAATTAATAAAAATGTGTTTAATTGTCTCTTTAAAAAAAGCTAGAGTTGGAGCCACAACATAAGACATGCGGCTCCAATTCCCTGGTTATTAAGGTATCTTGATTTGTTTTTCAATCATGTTTTGTAACACAAAGAGAATATCAATTGTGCCTCTATTAGGCTGATATCAAGCTTCTCCAACAGAAAGTTCAAATTAAATTTTTGGTTTCATTCTATTAAGAATGATGATTAGCAGGATTTTACAATTGGCACATGAGGGCTATTGTTCTGTAATTGTAACAATTTATCACACTTCCAATTTTGTTGCTGCATAACAAGCTCTTGCAACTTCCAGTCGGTGGGCAAGCTTCCTAATTGCCATATTTGAAGGCAATGATGAATTATGGCTTTAAGACCCCCCCCCTCCATAGTGCTTCACTAGTTCCTGGGACATTATCATGACCATTTAATGTCTGCCTCCATTTCAGTAGGCTAAAAATTCAGCTAATTCATAGTATTTTGATGGTTTGGGTCTTAGGTGTTGCAGAAAAGTGATGATCTGTTTCATTCCACTTCTTGTGGCTCAGTCAAAGTGGTGCCTTCATTGTTATTGATACACTGATTTCTTACTGGATATTCTAGTTGTTTTATATTTTAATCTGATTAAATAATTCCTTAGAATTTCTGCTCTCGCCAATTTTTGCACATTCTTCCTCAAGCCAGATTTGCTTGTCAAATTGCTTTTGATTTCTCTTTTAGATCTTCCTCCTATAAATATGTTTGGGCCTCTTTGTTATTGATAGCTAAGTGCATTTCCTGTTCACTAGTGCAAGAATTTTCTTCCTTTCTAGTTAAGCTTCAGATACAGTCAAACTAGCTAAAGACTAAACTCACTGGCGCTGGATCCCGCATATTTGTGACATTCCCACACTCACCCTCAGTCCAGATATCGCAAATGTGCGGCATCAACATTGCTGATATATATAGCATTGGTGAATTTAGCACTAGACGGGCAGGAATGGTAGAGAAGATAAGCCATTTTTACGTTCGCATTGGCTCATAAAGTTGAACCGCTTCTATTCGATACTCTCCTAGAAAAGAGTGTAAACGGGAAGTCTGTTTTTACTGTCAATGACAACAAACATTCGTCTTCGGTTATCATGTCACATTGAAAGAGGAAGAACGTGTTTGCCCCTTTAGATGGCAATGGATGTAGTAATGATGAAATAAAATTTATGCCTGGGTATAATTCAGATGTAGATCCAGAGCTTCTACCAAGGGCTAGTAACTCTAGCGATAATTTAACACCAAAAGTACTGTCGAGTGCGGACCTTTTGATGCACCTGTTTTGCAAATAGGAAATTGCCAATTTTGGAATTTATTAAAAAAAAATGTATTTCATGAAATCACTTTATCTTTTTCAAATGTTGTTTTCATTATCTGATCAATAGTATGTGAAAAAAAATGAATAAGTTTGTTTGAATAGTCTTCAAGCAATGATTGTTTGAAAATCCACCCAAAACGCCAGGACTGAGTGAGTTAATTTTTTGGAAGCTTGATTTTGATCTATTCAACTATGGCATTAAATGAATAATTTGGTCATAACTGGTTCTGTTTTAACTTAAACAGGTGATTATTCTGACAGTTTAAGCGTGAATCTTCTACAAAGATAAAGAAAGGTTTTTGTTCTGTTAAAGCAAAAACTTGGCAAACAAAAGCCTTTTTCATAAAGGCCAAAATTCCTTCATGAGGAGAGACTTCTTCAGTACTGATTTCTTCATAATATAGGGATATAAAAAAATTAGACCGGTGACTGTCAGTAAAGCCACGGCATTAACCAACCAACTGCTTTTAATGCTATTACCTATTTCGATTATATAAAGCCGTTATTAAGTTTCATTATCTTACATCCCCAAAAAAACAAAGTAATAGAACAAGACGTTTTCTTGCAAACTGCGCTTTGTTGTTGAAACGATCCTAGATCATTTTAGGAGAAAACTTGCCACAGCACTGTCATATGTGCAAACATGGTTATATTCTTAGCTTAATTATGAAATAATTGCATGGCTCTACTGACCGTCACCGGCCTTCTGTTTTTGCCAGTAAAAATCAGGAATGTAGATGCAAATTTTAAACCCTTGAATTTCCTTAAATTGAATGCAAGCGAATTACACTGATGTGCCCCAGGATGGTCCCCTTTCTCCTCTATGTATCAATTAACTACATCCCGCTGTCAATTAAACCTAAATCCTTACTGGTTGTCAATATATTTGTGAGCATCATTATACTAATATATTCTAGTTGCTGAATCCGGGTTAAAATTCATTTTGTTAAAACTTACGGCCTGACAGGTGAGCTTTGAGATGTTGCAATATTTTTTTGACATATTCGTACATTTGGGGCACAATAATCTTTTTAAGGGGTGACCTATTTGATATTTTACAAGGCAACTTGAAAAGGGCACCATCTTAAGGCACACACGATGGCAGCAGCAAGAGATAGGGGATCTTGTTCGAGGTAAAGACGAAAAAGCACATTCTGCTGTAATTATTTTTAAAGAGTTGTTCGAATTTCATCTTCAAACTTCTATTTCCATTGTTTACGCTTTTGCAAGCCCTAATAAAATTCATGATCCCCCCTTTCAAAATCCTGGCTACGGGCCTGCCTTTAATATCACATTTTTTTATCGGTAAAACAGAGCTGATTTCTTATCTTTGTTATTTATCACAACCTTCAAAGATTGAGACATCAACAACAGAAATGTACCGAAATTCTAAAGTGTTCACCATAAGTGACAAAACGCGCGGGTACATAATTCATTGTGCACTTACTTTGAACTTATATGAAACAATTTGGTTTGGCTACGACAGAATGATAGATAGATAGAAAAAAGAAATAAAAAGGCGTGGCTTTAAAAATCTTCATCCATTTTGATAGCAGTTACAAAATTAAAATTTGGTTGTCTGGATGTGTTTTTATGATCAATCCTTGAAAGAACTGTCTTAAAGCTGTAGCTTTTCTAACCTTGCTTTGATATTTTTAGTTTTGTCATAAAAATCAAAACAAAAATTGCACAAGTGCTACATTTTGATAAGAAGAGTCATGTTGCTTCCATTTATCAAAACTTACCAGCCTTAGGGAAGCTGACTGGCTCATAACCATCCTTGTCTGAGAAGGCTGGTGACTGCGGTAGCGAGAGGGATCCTGGGTGCTTGAAAGCGCCAAACAAACCAGAACCTATCTTGTCCCCAGACTTTTTCCACATCTGCTGCAAGTCTTCATAATAATCCATATCTCCCATTCCTGATTCTGTCTTTTTCTTTGCAATCACTGCAGTGAGAGAAAAACTGTTATACCACCAAATTTTTAATAGTTTTAAAATTCAAAAGGAAAAACAGAAATAACTAGTACAAAATGGTTTTGTACTTGAAAGAAAAATGAAGATATTTAAGTTAAAAATAGATCTTTACTCAGATTAAAACAAACTCAATCATAAATGGGTAACATTAAATTGACTCAAATTGAATATTGTAAAACAGTCTCTTAACACAGAAAACAAAATTGGTGAAAACAATTCCTTTATAAAAAAAATATAATTGTTGGATGGACTTGAATCAAAACAAACAAACAAACAAGAAAATATCACCAAATGCTTTATTTCATTGTCATATATATATATATCACTACTATTACATTACTCTTCACAATATGGTAAATCATGAAGCTTATCATATAATTTTTCAAATATGATAGAAGGACTTAAAAAGACATAAAAGCTGCATCCAAGGATGCTTGAGAGGACATAAATAAATTTCAAATAAACTTTTATAAAAAAAACAATCATTTATATTCGGCAAAGATTTCTACAGAATGCTCATAAAAAATAAAGAGGAATAGACACATTTTCGAGAGGGGATTTGAAATTTTAATCAAAATATCTGACTTAGAATGCATACAAATTGTAGTAGCCAGACTCTATATTTTGTTAACAGCATATATTTCACTTAGCTTTAACTTGTTTCTACCTTTAGGAAACCAAAATGGTTAATTTTGCGACACTTTACTTCCATTTTTAAAAATTTTAAATCAACAGCTTAGACTTAAAACCATATAATTTTAATTGTGATTTGCTACCATAATAAGAAATTCTACTAAGCTTTTTTTGTCTGGATAGATCAAATAGTTTTCAAGAAATATACTTTCTAAATTCTTAAATTTTCTTTCAAACATACTGTTTATACGAGCAATGACTATGAACACACCATTAAATAAAATAGTGGGTACTGAAGTTCATTGACATTTTTAATTAAGGCAAAATTCTGTCTTTGTCTAATTTGACTTTGCCACCATATGAGACAAGCTAGGGGAAATGCAACCAAACACACTGCACATATCATGACCATCTTTCACCAATGATAAAAATTGATAACAGATGCAGTGTCTTTTCTATTTTCACTTTAATATTCTTTAAATCATGAATAGTGGTGCTAAATTCATGCAAGAATAGATGAGAAAGTACCACCTGGCACACTTTCTTCTCCAAAGAAGGAGGCTTTCATTCCCTGGATATTGCGTGCACTGACTCCCATAGAAGCTGCAAGGTATTTTGAGTCTAGACTTGCATCCATACCTGTGTAATAGACGCATCAAAACAAAATAAACATCTTAAAAGGGTTATAATATCCATTCAATTTCAAAATATCTGGATGACTTTATATGAACATAGTAATGGAAAAATCAAAGTCTCACACAAAATAAGAATAAACAATATTTTCTTAATAGATGTAACTTTGTTTCGTTTATTTGGTTTGCTTATTGATTTGAGTGTGCAATTAAAGACATAAAGTAGACAGAAAAACATTTAATTGAGCACGAAAAAATTCAACAGAATGGATTTTTAATAACAAATGAATAGGAATTATCATTTAGGAATAGGAAGTTACCATTTTAACATAGAGAAACCAATTATCCCTTACCATCCTCATGAAATCTTTTCTTCATGTGTAGCTCCTCTGGTTCCTGCATGACATAACTATCTTCTTCTTCAAATCCAAACTCATCACCATTTTCTTTCTCCATATCTGTTTCTTTCTCTGATTCCTGAAAAAATAATTTGAGTTTACATTATATTTGATTAAAATAAAAGTCATGTGTAACATTTAAATAAAATCATATAATTTTGCTGTTCATTTGTATTTACAGGTTAACCCCTTTAAGCCGCCAAGCTCAGGATAAAAGAAAATAGCTTAGCGGGGCTGGCAGCTTAATTAAAATTTAAATATCAAGCTACAAGATGAACGCAGGTAGTGAGCAAGGTTGGCGGCTTAAAAAAAAGCAACTTACAGAGGTTTGCATGTACTCAGTCTGCTATGAGCAGGAAAAATGAAATTGAACATAGAATTCTAAGTCACATAATTCACTTTCATAATTAGGGAAATAAGTTGTGTCAAATATCATACTTAAAATAAGTATTGCAAGAATCTTTTCAAAATGAGAAGAGTTTTTCCGTAACATGGATTTGTATGATCATAATGCCGGTCATCAGTGTACAAGAGACAATCACACTTTTGTTTTCTTGTTGCATGCTTCATTCTTTTTAACAAATCAGAAACCAATGTGTTTTTACCAGGGAACGTGGGGCTGTCAGCTTGAGCCGAAATAAGTTTTTATATGTGTTCTGTCTCCAGTACTTTTTATAACAAAAAAGACTATAAGTATAGCCAAGTAAAGCTTTGTCCCTGGCAATACCAAAAGTGTAAAACTAATTGGTCTAAAATCATAATTTCTACCAAAATGATATTTAGTTCAAATTGTTTGTCTTAAGTGCTGGAGCCGTACTTTTTAAAAGTGCTGGAGCCGTGCCATAAGACATGGGCCCTGATTCCCTGGTTTTCACCCTACTGCTTGATGTCATTTATTAGTATTAGTGGATACAATTCACTTTGACATAACTCTTGTTTACTTTATCTAATCTTACCGCAAAAGAAATTAATATGAATATCTTAATATAAACAAGATCATATAAATGGTTTATGCCCTCAATACACATCTTAAAGAAAAACAGCAAAATCATATATCCTGATTAAAAAAGAGAGAAAATAATGACATTTTCTTAAACTTTAACAAGCCTTTGAGATGCAATTAAAAGCGGGATAAAGACCTCATATTTTTATGTGGTTACAGAAGGACTGGTATAGTATGGTTTTTAGGGTATTTTCAACAACAAAAAGACTTAGGAACCGAAGATTCAATGAAGATCAAAATATGTCATTAGTCTGATTAATATCAGTTCGTTCATCAAGTTAAAATTAAAACTTGGATAATATTATGTGATGCTAAAAATATAATAACCAGCTCCATCACAGGTTTCTAAAATTTATTGAACGACTTCCATCATCCTATGTTCTGTTTGTCCATTAACAGTATCAAATACGTACCTGCATACCGTCAGCTGCGAAGAAGTTGAGCCCTTGAGCAGCTTTTGCCTTCTTGGCCATCTCCTTTTGCTGAATCTGTTGTTGAGCTTGAATCTTCAACTTCTGCAGATATATCAATTTTAACATAAAACTTCATAGAGGTGTTATGGCAAATTCAAGACAACTTATTGTAACATATCTAACCTTGTGGTGTGTAAGAAAGCCTTGGTATTTTGATTTCTGTGTATCCCTCTTCTTTCTTGGTGATGAAGTTTGTAGATTTGAAGTGAAGATAACAGGGTTGTGCACATTAATAAACATTTCAATCCCAGACAAAGCAGCACAGCGGTTTGGTATTATCATAAATGAGACATTGAAAAAAGTAGGAGAATTTCTAAAAGATAGGGCTGAGGGCACTCCCTTATCAAGCGGCTGGGGGTCAAGGGCGCCTAGGCTTCTTCCAGTATCCAAGGGGCGGAAAATAAAGAATTTTACACATTGTCAACAACAAATTAAGCAGTAATTAAGTAAATATTTTAATATGATTCATAATAAAGCAGTTGCTAAGTTTGATTTACATATGTGCTGCTGAAAATTAAAACAAATACGGCCACATTAAGAATTATCTGAACAATTGCTAGTCTGCCTGTAACTAAACTCAGGGTTCCTGCCCAAAACCTCTGACCAAATTTAAGGACTTTTCAAGGATTTTCAGGGACTTTTTAAGGACGATTTTTAAAATCAAGGATGTTTTTTTAAGAGATTTAGAATCTAAAAACAATGTTTGAAATTTACAAGGGAAATGGGACATGTTCAATCATATTAGAAGGCTCAATGTGACAATAAACTTTCAACAAAAATCAGAGATCACAACTAGAAAGTTTTAAAAAAATCCTCAACAATACAATGTAAAAAACAAATTTGAATTTTTTTAGCAATTTGGTGCATTCAGAGCATATTTAAGGTACAGATGAGACCAATAAATTCAAAGGAAATAGAAGATATTTTTTAAGGTAGCATAAATAAAGCACAAAGAAAAAGAGATGGATTTGGGCATTTTCATCCCTAATACAGGTTGTAATCCAAGACACAGATTTAGTCA
>JAUUEB010323895.1:0-12701 GCA_032362205.1 Clione limacina
AGCACGTCGTGGTGACAAGTCACGTGACGGCCTTCGCTTAAAACCCGACGGTGCAACCGATGATCCTACAGCGCCCCATAAATCGTAAACATGTTTGTGACACCAGCACCTTTAGAGTTCTTCTTTATTGTGCTAAAATAAACTTTAACAACTCACAATCGGCTACCAGGTTTGTTTGACAATACACAGCATTAAACAAGAGCAGTGTATCTTACATATTGTCACATGACTATAAAACAACACATAAATCATTATGAACTTCATCAATTTTAACAACTCCAAAATTAATTACCACCAAGGAGTTGTTTAAAAATCGCAATGTATCTCACAACGTGGGTCGTGAATGTCAGGAATACAATAAAATACAATCACATATTCATTTATAAATGTTAACAACTCCCACACTGATTGTTATTGACAAATGTTTTGAAAACTCATTTTATCAACGAACAGCGATATAAAGTATGTCATGAATGCCAATAACACATACATGATAACTAATTTAACAAATAAATAATATCAATTAACTTTAATAACGGATATGTTTATTGTAATCTAAATTGTATAAATTAGGTAACATACATCAGTACCAGTCTTGTTTCGTTGACAAAGTGAAAGTCATGATAATATTGATGCACAACTTTAAACATAAATAGTTTCTATATTATAGTTTTGTGTCACTACACGCTCACTCACTTCGTCGTTTTGGTCGTTACGCTCCCTCTCTTTGCCATTTTATTATCACGCATTCAAAAGTGTCAGAAAAAGAACGCAAAAGGTCCATCAAATAAATAACAAAAGCACATTGGCGTGGTCCTTGTTTGAATGATTTAAACACCCAATAGAGTGAATAACGCCCTACTCATTAAAGAAACGAAATATTTCCCTGCTTTCTACGACCCTGTGCATCATGAACAAAACATATTTGCAAGTTCATTTAAAAGTATAAAAATCTATATGTTTTACAAATCACCAAGTTGGCTTTTTTTTGCTCAGATTCTGAAGTGAGTTTCAAATAATGCCATCATCAAATAACAACCAAGAAAGGTGTACTGTGTACGTACGCATTTTGTTGTCCGGAAAAAAAATTCAGTGCTCCGGAGTTCGATAGACACTGAAAAGTAGTTTAATGTAGTTCTATATAAGAGTTGGCTTATTTGCGTCAGCTACACCAGAATTTAGAATTAGAATTATGCAAATAAAATATATGGGTACAAAAATGAATAAAAAAAACAAACAAAACGTAAATGTTTACATGTTTAACAAAATTGCGTTCTTTAACAAAAACAAAACTAATGAAAATGATAGCATCATGGAGCTCTCACAATAGCGTACTTATATCATGAAAAAGTACGTGCTTGCATCATGAAAGTATAAAAGTTGCGTTCTGTAAGTAACAATGGATATATACTGAGTGGCAAAAGTTACGCGTAAAAAATGAACAAACTTGTATTTTTGTAAAAAGTCTGAAAAAAGCGATGGGGACGTTTTGAAACATCATCATCAGTTTTGTACTATCTGAGATTTGATTATTCCGACAAAATGATACAAATTTGCTTCTTGAAAATGCTAAGTCAGCAATTATTACAAATGGTGAAAAGTGATGGTAGACATAAATCAACCGTTTTTAAGTGTCGTTTTTGGACTATCGAAGATAAAGCTCTAAAATCGAAAACAATGAATGCATTTCATAATTGGTGAGAATTTAGTTTTTTCTTATTTTTTTTAAAAAACACGAAATTTAAAATCATCCAATATTTTCAAATGATTACAAGATATCCCAAAATTGACAACAAAAACAGATGTTCAGCCTAGAAAAACTCCAAATTTTTTTTAAAATTTTTTATTTGATAGATTTTAACCGACAAACCCGAAATCAACGAGATATCCGCCATCTTGAATTACTCCCCCTTATTTAATCTAATATGTTTAAAATCAAGTGTATACCCCCGTATAACCTCAAATTATCTCCTTAGAGAAAAAACTTTTTTTTTAAATCAAGGTTCACTATGTGATATGGGATTCAGTTTTTGTTCGTTTATGCCCTTTTAAAAAAAAGATGCTGATTCAGCGTTTAGAATGTGCATGTTTTAATTTCATTGTTGTGAACTAAATTTGAAAACATACAAAACTGATGGATTTGTTTCAAAATGTTTCTGATGCTCTGGTGAATTAAAACATTCGGATAGTTTTTCGAATAACTTTTGCCACTCAGTATAATTTGCATTTTTAATAATTTGTCAATAACTGTGTTACAACTTACTTAAGCATGTGAATAATACAGAAAGTAATAGGAAACATGCAAAAGAACAAGTTGAACAAGTAACGAAAAGAAAAGAAAAAATAGAGTAACGACGGAAAGTTAGGTGAAGCTTTTCTTAACAATGATATTATTGCAGTGCGAATCAAAGTGGGTGTGTCGCCAACTATTATTATCGTTGCAGTAAGCTAAGTTTATCACAAGCCGTCAGTGGCTAAAAGTGTTGTTGCACTAAAGGTGGTGCGTCGCTTACAAGGATGTGATGTATATTTTCAGTTCTTAATTTCTTACAAATATCGTTAAGAATTATTCTAAAAAGAAGCACGCATAAAAACTGCAGATAACCAAAAAGGGTAGAGATATTTAGACACCTAAAAAAATAAGTAAAGTATTTTTTCAGTTGTGTTTTTTTTCTGGGTTGCTTAACAAAAATAAGTATGGAATTCTCAAACAACATAGGCTCTCTTTTACAAACCAACATCTAACCGATAATTATTAGTGGGCAATAGCAATATAAGATAAGCTATATGTTTATTTTGTGAAATCTCCAACCTACGATATTGTCAAGTTAAGTTATTTTTTGTAAGTAGAAATATTTTCTTCGCCTAATTTTATCTTTATACATATATCTAATCAACACACTGCAGTTGACCTTTAGTTTGATTATTGATATAAATCAAGTCTTCTCTATTAATAACTTCAGTCACAGACTATCTAAAAGTTACATTATATGGCCATATTACAATGATGCGTTTATTATTTTATTTCATTAAGTTCATAAAGTCGTTTCAAGCTTCCGGCTCGACGGTCTGACGCTGGATTGTTGACCCGAAAAGACTTTACTATACATGTTTTAATTGAATTGATATAAAATTTGATGGAGAATCCGTTAAAAGTGTTTTTGTGGAGATATTTTAAGCAAGTATTTTAAATAAATCCATCATTCTTTGGACTCTTCTTTTGGTATTCAGTGCGTAAAGTAACACAGGAACAACAAGAAGAAGAAAATAATGCCAACTGAACTTGAGAAGATTTTAAAGAAATTCATGCAATTCACTTCATAGTTGTAACATGTTTTCTCGCATCGCTCAAAAATTAGTAAACTAAACTTTCAGCTTTCAAATCTCAACAATTCTATAGTAGAATAAGAGATAATAGACAGGATAATGTTAATGCATTGTTTGCTTGCACATACCATTTTGATGATATATATCTACAACTAAAATTCAAGTAGCTCAAACAAAAATACGCGTAGCAAAATTACATGCAAATTAACTCCGGAGTACTACTCGAGTATTATTTTTAACTCTACTCTACTCCACTTCAAAATTCCGCTCAATACTCCACTATACTCGAGTACCGAATCTCAATACCTATGCCTAACACTGAGATGGACATTGGTATTTCAACACTTGCTTCTTCTTCTAATTGTTAAAGCTATTTCCAACGAAGGGAAGCGTATGAGTTTTGAATGTTAGTACTTTTTAATAACATATATGGACCTCAGGGAGATGGGATATTTTTCTTTTTTTTTACTATGTCTCGTTTCAAGCTAATTCCTAGAGGAAGCCGACGTGACGACGTCACTAGTACAAAATATAAAGGAGATACGTGAACATGGGAATGCGATGGTAGATTAACAACGACATGGACACGTTAAAAATATCCACCCACTCTTTTACAATTAATGTGATATGCAACGATTTTCCTTAACAGACAAAACAGATATAGATATGCAGTGGGGTAGCCAGGGGGACATGGGGGAATCCCTCCCCCCATTTAAAATCCAAAATGTTTTAGATTGGTACATGTTTTAACCCATATAAAAAAAAGTCGACCATTAAGTTGATAATATGCAAGGTTGTCCCCCCCCCCCATTTCAAAATATCTTAAGATATATATGACTGGTGCTCCAAATATATCTCATCCTTTATACTTTACTGTATAAGTCACCTGTAATTAATCACCTGATCGTCTCTATATCACTATGGGTTTGTGTGCAAACATAAACCGTCCTTTACGTCGTACAGTGACAAACGAGTGTAATCACACGTCAAGTCTCTAGGTCTAAGTGGAATGAATCATAAAGCATGCCATGCTTTCTTAAATACTTCTAACATTACTGAAACAAACTTTCTAAAGTTATGTTTACTCAATGAACAACACACGCAACATGGGTGGAAATAGCAAAACAAAATGTTATGAATCTTGAAACACTAATCTAGTTCAGGACGTGTTCCAAAATTAAGAAAACAGGATTAAATTTTGCACAAGGAGGATTGATAATTTAAATAAAGCTGCAACTTGATAATGACATTGACCTAAATAGTATATATGATTACATTTTCATCATGTGTGTAATGAGTTTGCTGGTGTTTTTTTAACATATGTTAAAATCAAAACATTATACTAACATGAATACGCATGGAGCGGAGCGTTGGTGTATCTGAATCCAGAATATATCATGTTTTCATTCGACTTACCACACAATTTCTTCAAACCTTTAGATTATCTGCCAAGCACATACTTTTACATTTTCACTTTTTAACCTATTCAAACAGGCAAGTATTGAATAACACTATAAGCAAGGACAATTCCGTTTCATATGAAGTTTTCACACACAAAACAAAAAAGTGTTATGTTGGATAAATGCGAAGAAACATAGTCTAATAAATGGAATGCATTATGCAATAGCGACTAACTGCATTGTTTTACTCAAAACATAATTCATATAATTTAATAATTCCCTTTCTATTGATGCGGACTGTCATACAGCGTTGGAAAATTTGCCAGTATATTTTTGAGCACCAGTGGTTTGCAGTGTTGGGGTCGAGTAGTTGGGTGACTACTCGGGTGGGGTAGAATAATGTGACAATTTCTACTACTAGAGTACTGCCCGAGTAATTCCTCATCCAAAACTCTTGAGTACCACTCGAGTGAAGTAGTTCCACAAAATAATATCTCGAGTAGTACTCGAGTAGGGTATCTACACAGTAGTTTCCGAGTACATTTCGAGTAGTCTCATATTGTTGGTATTAATGTTATATAACAAACGGTAAAAAAGAAAATTAAAAAAAATCATGGACTGTTCACATTCTGAAAAATATGTCATTAACTTTTTCTAATGTTTTTAAGATACATTTCCAGTGCAATAATTGACTTAACATTTATTGTTTTTTTTTGTTATTCATTCTATATGTCCATGTATGACAGGTTTATCTTCAAAAATGTGAAAAAAGGTATTCGGCTTAATTTGATCATAGATGAGTCTTAAATTCATTTGTTGAAGGACAAGATATACTTTTACAATTCTGAAAAGTTCATAGATATATATAAATATAAAAAAAATGTTAAGGCAGTGATAACCCTGAGCAAGTATCTAACTACTGTTTTTCAGAGCATGTGACCCCGCACAGTGACCTTTGAGGCGTTTGTTGTTGTCGAGTGACAAGATTATTTTCTTAAATTCTGAAAAAATTCAGAGCCTACATGAACATAAAGATACATAAAGAATATATTTACTATTTAACACATACAAATGTATGTTTAAGTTAATTATTTCTTGAAAAGTATCAAACAACTGATTTTTAGAGCATGTAAGGTTTGATGTACCCCTAGAAATACTTAAATTAAAAAAATGTGGATTTTGCCAAAAAAGTAAAAATATGGTCCAGACTGATTTTTAAAATGAAATAGTTGATTACAATCAATAGTGACATTAAAAAATACACATTAATACCTAACCTGACACAATATTTGGAAAAAATCATACATGATTTATTAATGCTTTCATTGGCAAAGAATGTTTGTGCATTTAATGATTATTTTCGTTGAAAATTATCCAACTACTCGACAACTACTCGAAACCTTTAGCCGAGTAGTCTTTGAGTGGTTATATCTACCCCACCCGAGTGAAGTAGTTGGACCAAAATCCAGCAACTACTCGGGTGGGGTAGAAGTAGCGAAAAACTACTTGAGTACTTCTCGAGTGGATAACTACCCCATTTTACCCCAACACTGGTGGTTTGATATCATGACGTTGTGTTTTAACTTATTGCTTCGCTCCGTCAAAAATCAACACATTTTGGGACTTGTACCAACCATTACAAATGCTAATGCGGCAACCCAATGCAATCAATGTAACGCATTCTCTACGTGTTCGTCATTGGACCTAACTGCACAGACAATGATCAGAGATGGCACCAGAGCAATACCAAATCTGAACCCAGTATTGTCGGGATGAGATTTGATTGATTGACTTCTTCAATTGAAGTTGGTGTGTTGCTGTAGATCTTGTCCTTTATAAAATCCTAAAGAAAAAAAACTAAAGGGTTCAAGTCTTGGGAATGAGAAGCCCACTGTCTTTTTTGCATTTCCCTACATTGACACTTTTTTCGTTTTGAGTGTCATTCGGTTAATATTTAACGGATTGGACTACTAATTTACTAAGTTGGGTCCCCTGAGTAAAATAAGAGAATGCCTAAGCGGTTTTTATTTTGAAGCAAAAGAGTTTTAGAGACTAATGTTTGTTTCTGATTATATGTATATCTTTCTCAACTCTGTGATGACCGTACGGGCACTATTTTTTTAAATGTTGGTATTGGGACCGTATTATTGTTCATGATATCCTTATTTACAATAATTTTGTGAGAAAACATGTGTTTTGCGGTAATGTCATTTCCTTTTTGTAAACACACAACTTAAATCTAGTTCCCAAAAATCATTAGCTATCATGACATATGTTATAAACTAACTGAATTGTTAATAATAATCATCATACCTTCGGAAGTTTGTGTTAGTATTTACCATACACATATTAAGCAACCAAGTACACGGTGTTTAACCCTAGTTGTTCCAGTAGTAAAAGACTTCATAAAAACAAAATGACCAAAAAGGGTATTTTTCTATAATTCTGAGAGGTTGAAAAATATGTCTATAGTTACCATTAAACCGGTAATAACGCTTAATCTGTACAAAGCCCTCGAGTATATTTACGAACATCAACATCATGTGTTATACTGATGAATGGCTAAAACAAGTGAACGAGTAAATTACCACATAGACAAACAGCGGATTAAATTGAGAATGAGTCGATGGCACCGAAATAGTTGTCGATATATATACTTATTTTTAGATGAATACCGGTCTGCCCTCGTATAATATTCCAAGACAATCACGAATGGAGTTTAATATGGACAAAGCCATACATAATCGTTACGCCAGTCGAAATCAATGTAATACTGATGATGGGACAAAATAGGAGCATTACTGAAGTCAAATTACCCAAGGAAAAGCAGGGGACAGAGCCAAAGAAAACTACCAAGCAGATTCGATAAGACTGTTATGGTTGTCGATGTGTAGACTCAAAGTTGCAAACAGTTCATAGAAATTTGACCTGGGACGAATTTTAAAATGAAGAGACTTCATAAAAAAGCGGTACCCATTATTTTTGCGATAGCTTTTGCAATATCTCTTATATCTTCACAAAACTTAACAAATTGTGGTTTTGTGTGAACAAATCATTGATAAGTATTCACTCATGTTTTGAAATTCATTTCAAAATCATGATACGAAACGGAAAATATAATTAAACGTGAATTGCGCTATTTGACAGTAAGGAAATTGTCCTGCAGTCCGTTTACAAACGGAATCAGTTCATTATATACAATATCAGTATGTGATGTGTTTGTTGTTTCCTTCACTTTTATGTAGATATTACTACATTCACTACTATTTCAGTATGCCCTGGTCAGACATTGAGAAAGCTTATGCTGTTGAAATTGTTTTTATAAACATGAGTTTATTCAATTCAAAAAACATTTCAAACGAGGACAAAAGACAACATGGTCAATTTGTCCGATTCAGTTCGCGAGTCACCAGAAACTTTAATTAGGTGCCGTACGATGGCTTTGGGTCTTGAAATGTCTCAATCCTCTGTTAGGCAAATTCTTTGCTTTGATCTTATTTTAAAGTCGAACATAATGCAGATGAAACGGTTCATTGAGTCAGGAGGACATGAGAAGAAGGGTGGCCATGTTTAATGCAATAGTTAGAGAAATGAAAGATGAGCCTGGGTAGGTAGACAATGTTTGATTTTCGGACGAGAGTCATATTTATCTATGTGGGTGAGTAAACAAGGCAAATTGCATGTTTCAAGGCTTATCTTAGCCGGATAGGGTCTTGAAAAACCGTTACACTCCAAGAAAATGACCGTTTGGATGGCCATGAGTGTCCAGTGGATCATTGATTCCTTATTTTTTTCGGAAAATGAAGAATCCGTTACAGTGACATTAGTCGGATACATTGAGGTCCTGAAAAAATGTGTTATGACTTTGCGTAGGAAAGGAGTAGACATGACTTAGCAGTTGTTCATGCAATACGGGACAACAGCTTACACCGCCATTGCATCCAGAGACTGGATTCATGGGAAATTTGTCAACAGAGTGATAAGCCACAAAACTAAATTTGAGTGGGCTTCCCTAGATTTGAACCACCTTAATTTTTTTCTCAAAGACACTACATATTGTAGAAATCCCAAAACTTTGACTGAACTGAAAAAACTATCTGATAAGAGGTTTGGATGGTGAATCAGTGCGCGCGAGTGGTTGGCGATACTGCTAGACCTAGCTTTGAATTATTCTCTTCAACTCAAGTCCTTCAAAATGTTCTTCGTAAACAATGGATCACTGAGTTAAATCAAACAAGGTTTCTCGTTTTGTTCTACAATTAGCATAGATGGCAAACTGATCTCAAATGTTAAAAATGGTTTTAAATTTTGAACTCTACCATGAAAATATATTTACATTAAAATTGAATATTATGGCTTATTGTGATAAATACATGAGTTTGATTGATCACGTTTTTAAACAAAGGGTTTCGCATTGCTGAGTGGTAACAAATCATGACTTTTAACCGTTTGACAACATATTGACTTTTGTTTGTTCCCTGCTAAATGCAAATTTTCAACTTTCAAGTAGTAAGCTAGAAAGAACTTTGTAGTTATATTTGTGTGCTGGTGCTGACTTGACATGAGGAAAAAAATGTACGCACTAGAATCCCCTCATGTGTGAAAGAATGTCAAATTTTGAACCAGCCTTAAGTGATTGACCATATCTTGAGAAATAAAAGTTCTTATCAGCTTAAATGTAAATGAATACATTTTTTTAAAATAATTTCTCAATTGCATGTTCATGAATATTAATGGGATAGATTTTTGTGTTTCTAAATAAGCAATGATGAATAAAATCTGCAACATGATGTGTAGCACAAGCACACACGCACTAGCACATACGCGGAAATCCAAGATTATACATCTACTAAAACATTCCCTCTCTTTTGAAACTGTAGGGACAATTCATACTTTAAACGGCACATCTTTTTTTCCATCAGTCCCAATAACATTTGTTTTGAAACTAAAAATGTTCCTGCACACATAGGCCAGTTGTCTTAGCTCTTTAAAACAAAATGGCCCCAACTCTCTTTACAAATCACAGTTTTTGATCAACCTGTAAGTCAAACCTTTAGATTGTGTTTACATTTAAGACGGCAATAGACCTGTGCACTCACTGAACGTGCAAATTAAGAGTTCCGGAACACTATTCATGTTTTTTCATGATTAATGGCAGGTTTTTAACAATAATAAAGCTAATAGCTTTTTTTACAGTCAAACGAAAAATGTAACTACACATCTGCTAATATTCACTAACATTTTTCTAACGTTTCAAGTCAATTGAGTTAAAACTGTGCCTGAAAGCCCATTACATACAAATAAACAAATTGCCTTATTGTTGCGTATTTTACAGAGGAAAAATATTCAAACCTAGTAAAACAAAAAAGGATATAACTTTTCTGACAGTCAACTGATTTTCACCAAACTCTCAACCACAAATCTGGTAATATTGACCGGCATTTTGTAAAAGTTTCATCTTGATTGATTCAAAACTGTTGATGTTATCGAATTGCTTACACATACATACACAAATAAATAAATAAATAAATAAATAAATACATAAATAAATAAATAAATAAATGAATAAATAAATAAATAGACTTTGAATTTTATTATGTAGATAAACATAAGTGGCACCATGTGGTTGGGTGCAGATGTCTTGCGGATTCAAGTTAATTATTCGTGTCTTATTGTGATTCTATAAACTCTGGCTGTCCAAGGTCAATTACTCGTGTATTCTGGCGATTCTCTAAATACCGGCCGTCCAGGGAAACTATCAATGATTTAAATGAACTAGACAAACGTCAACATGATAACTGTGTTGTCAGGTTTGGTTACGACTAGATCAATTCAAAATTGGATAAATATTGTAATTACGTCAACAATCCTTCTAGTATATTATTATCGTCAATGAACTTAGGTCAAACTTGTTTGTGATATTGCACCACGTGACGGACAGACCAATATAAGATGTAACTTTGTATGTAAAAAACAGTTTTGACTTTGGCTTTTTCTCTTTCTACAATCATCTACTCTACTTCTCTTCTTAGTTAATCTTATTTGATATTCAATTATGTAAATAAAGCAATCAAGACCCGCTACTTATTCCACTTATAAAGGAATTGACAATGATCTGTTGAGTCTGCAGAATACTATAGTTATAATCTATGTGTGTAACGGAGTAACAGGATGGATGATATCTCTATTTGCTCACTTAATTGTCAAGGTCTAAACATTGCAAAACAAAAGCCGAGATGTGTTGATTCATCTAAGGGAGAAGCAGTACTAAATTTTATGTCTTCAAGATACTCATTTTACCAAAGGCGGAATGGGGTCAAGAGGCATGATTCAAGTCCTTCTTATCACAATCAAGAGGAGTGGCAATGATTTTTAGAAACTCTTTTCAATACACACTGCATAATTCCTACTCAGACATGTCGGGAAACTACCTAATTATAGATATTGAAATAGAAAGTCATTAAATAACGTTGGTTAATATATATGGTCCTAACAAAGATAGTCCACACTTTTATGAAAAAATAAGAAAATAAAATACCTAGTCAGAAACCTTATTCTATATGACGTTTGGAGATAAGAAACTTTAGATAAAGCAACATTTACATGGAAACGTAAGCTTTGAACCGGTGCAGTCCAAATGGTTCGAATATATTTTTTTCTTTTTTAAGACTCGTTAGCGTCATTCACTAGGAACGAAAAGATAATCCCAGGGTATAGATCTGACCATTCCATCATTTCACTTGCTTGTATATTTAAGATCTTCCGATGAAAAATCGTTTTGGAAAATGAATAGTTCACTACTATAAAACAAACAATACAAGAAAGAAAGAAAAAATGTCATTTTACAAGTAAAACTCAATATGCTATATCGCCTTACAACATAGACAATATAGACTTAGTAGATGATAACGAGTATCAGTCCATATTAAATCTTAAACTTTATCTCGATACGCTTCTCCTTGAAAATTGATGTAAAACAATATCATTGTTGAGTGCCTTAAATAAAAATAAAAAGGAAGAAAAAAAATGTTGATGGAAGATAGTATATTACTAGAGCCCGATAGCTTTAACATACACCTTGATGAAATAACTCTTAAAAGAAAAACTTAAAACAACTAAGGGCTTAAAACTTGAAGTAATCATGATAAGAAGTAGAGCCCGCTGGATTCTACAAGGTGAAAAGCCAAGCAAGTATTTCTGCTCCTTTGAAAAGAGAAATTGTATATCAAAGCTCATGACTTGTCTTTCCAATGACAAGAATGAAGAATTGCACGACAATACTGATATCATTGATAAGGATTAAGTTATAACTCTTTATACACATCTAGATAAAATTATATTAAAAGAAATTGTCTTTGTGACATTCTACATATTGATACGTACACCTCGCCTGTCAGATGATACAGCAAAAACGTTAGAAGGGCCAATTTCTTTTGATGAGGCAACGAGAGCTTTGAAAAAATATGAATAATAATAAAAGTCCAGGATCTGACGGGTTTACCAGTAAATTTATCAATTTCTTCTGGAAGGATCTGGGCAGGTTTCCTGTTAACTCGCTAAACAGGCTTTGCTAATGGTATTTTATCTATTACTGAACGAGAAGGATTTGTTACTTGCATACCAAAGGGTGATACATTCCAGAAGCACATGCATAACTGGCGGCCGATATCTCTGTTTAACGTCTCATATAAAATAGCATCCTCGTCTAATAGAATCAAACATATTTTACCCATGTAAAGAAGTAGTGACCAGACATGCTTCATGAAAGATAGATGTACAGCCGACAATATAATATAAGACGTATGTATGATATCCTAGCCACGGCTTTGGAGCAATCAAAACCTGTTATACTACTTTTGATCGACTTTGAGAAGGACTTTAACTTTGGTGATCATGTAGAATGACCTTTAGTTTCAACTCATTTGATCGATTTTGTTCTGTGATATTGTGCTTTATATTTTTATGACATGTAAT
>JAUUEB010324006.1:0-12699 GCA_032362205.1 Clione limacina
CATTTGCACGGTGAGAATTATGTTTATTGTTTAAAAAGTAAAATTATGAGACATCGCATTGGGACATCGTCAAAACAATACCTACGGGGACTGAATCGTGTCTAAAAGAAAAACATGAGCAGTGGGGTAACACAATATAACCAAATCCAGGATCAAAATATGCAGTTGACACAATTCACTCCAGTAAACACGTAAACAACGTTTCCAACTCCTTCTCTTCATATTCCCCATCACGTAAAATTTCTAGGTTCAGACTCTCGTTCAGGGGGGAAGTACCAAGATAAAAGTTAAATTTAAAAAATCATGCAAAATTTACTACCCTACTCTACACAGTATTTACTAAAGAAATACACTATTCTACTCCAAAAAGTAACGGGAATACTGAGTGTTTTTGAGGTTATCTTTTTAAAAAAAAGGCGGACAGAAGATGAACAAAAGCGATATTTTTCAACTTTTCGTTGTCGATTTGTTTGTCACACTTCAGATTGTTAGGGGACATTTATTAGCGTAGTACAGCTAAAAACTAGCCCAATATTTTCTCTATCTTGTACTGTCGCTTTATCCAAACGATTTAATGTGTCGCGTGATTAATGAATGCCCCTTTTAAACAGATCTTCCAGTGTTTCAATTTCACAGAAAGGAATTTTACCTTCAAAAGGAAATTTGGAAGGACATTTTATCTAGAAGGAAATGACTTTTTTCAAACTCTTAATAAAAAAAAATAAAAAGACTGAAGGGTTTTTTTCTCACTGGAAAGACATTTTGACGAAAAAAGATAAACAATTAGAATATTTCAATCTTCCAAGGTAGAAACACCAAGTTGCGGTAAAGATCACGTGATATGTTGATAAACAAATATGGCGGAAACTGTGTCTCTTACTCTTGGATTTTAACAACGGTTACGATAAAGGGTTTACCTATTTCGACGAGGGCTACATTGTTTTAGTACACCTGTTAACTGACTGTGATTCAAATCAGTCAGCGATAAGGTCTATTTTAAGTATGTAGTCCAGACGAAATAACAATGACGACAAACAGGTCAAACACAAACGACACCAGTCAGCTGCGTTGTTGTAGTTGTATCTAGTGAATTCAAGAATTTGACGTGTTGGTCAGATTAGATGCTTTCCTGTTACAATATTCTGGAAGGCTTGTATTTATCATGATGATGGTACAAAAGATTTTTCAAGCATCTTCAAAGAAAAGCCCTTCTCACGGAACTTCTTCTACTTCTACAGTGTCTTCATGTACTTCTTCCTTCAGTTTTGGAGATTTTTGTGAGTTTTTTTATTATATTATATTGTTGACGATGGTCTGGTTAAAATTTGGCTGGTTTCAAGCAGACCAGACATATACTATACTTCCGCCTTTTCGTTTACGTACGTTCATAAAAACCATTTCCTGTCTGGTCGTCCTAAGGCTTACCTAAAATTTGATGAATTATATATTTAGAATATTTCACCAACAAGATGAAGGCTGATAATGAAATTGGCTAAAATATTTCCCCTCAAGAATCCGTCAACATAACTAAACAGCCGTCACTCATCAAGCATCTTTAGCATGTCTGAGTTGGCCTTATCAACAAATGTTTGAACACATATGACATTCAATGCAGTACTAAATCTGCTGCGCAGACCAAAATGTCAGAACAGTTATATGTAATGTGTAAGCTAAGCGGTGCATTAGAAAGAGAGTCCATCATAGAGCAACAAAGTTGTATGTAATTTTATTCTTCAGCTCAATATCGCTTGATTAACAGCAACAACAAAGCCCTATTCTGAATTCTACTTACCAAACCCTTCAAATTGGACCCAAACACTGTATAGTTATCTCTAACAATAAGAAAGTTAGTGTTTGACCTTTGCGTGCAGGCAAAAATGGCTTTTGAATTTGACCCCTTGGGCCCTGGGGTGACCTAAAAATCTAAAAAAAACTCCATGTAGTCTGTAGCATTGATACTCACATAAAACCATTCAATTTAAACCCTAACATTCTATAGTTATCTCTAGAAATAATGAAGTTAGTATTCTGGTCTCCGAGCTCAGCTACCATTGAGCCCTGTGAGGGTGGCCTAAATATAGTTTTTTTAATCAAAAAAATATTCCACATTATTTATAGCATGGATAAAGTACATGGTGATCAAAGAATATCTAAAAAATTGAAAATGTACCCCGCCTTATTGAACATCTAATCATTGTCCTGGCCTATTGGGAAACAGTTAAATTGTTGGATAACATTTAAATTGATACCAGAATTTGAATGCTGCGCTATGCATAATCTGTGCTTATTTCATATCAAATTATGAGTAATAACATTGTTAAATTTCATCACATAATTTGAGTCCTCAATACTCTACTCGAATAGTAAATAGTACTCAATTTAAGCACCCTTTTTATCCCTCTTCTCTACTTGAGAAGTGACTTTGTCGGTACTGTTCCTATAACTGGTCACAATCACAAGTATTACTGCCGACGAATATTGCCAATTTTCCGAGAAACATTTTTTGATATAAATGATTATTATTGCTTTTTTTTTAATTCTTTTTCTGAAAATAATATTATTTTGTTAATAATAAAACTATTTCATTGGCATAATACATTTAGTATTGCATAAAGAAGAATTATTTAGACACCTATACAAATTCAACAGCAATTTGCGTACCCAGTACTCTACTCTTGATTTTTTATTCGAGTATTAGAGTAGTAGACAATTTTCAGTGCTCAATACTCTAAACTAGTAATTAAACCCAATACTCTACTCGAGTACTGAACTAAATTTGAGTACTCTACTCTACTCGAGTATTGAACAAAATTTGAGTACTCTACTCTTAGACTTGGGTACTGGATATTTGTGAATACTCTACTAGAGTACTTTTCCTTTTACTGTTAAACTTCGTGTATAATAAAGACAGTGACAAATGTGTCAAATTTTGTTACACTAATTTCCAGTTTTGTATAATTATGACAGTTATTCCCTATACAGATATCAAGATTTATCTATAAGTGGATGTCATCTAAAAAGTTTCAATACTTAAATTTGACACGAATAAATATGATAAATGATGTTGACACTAAAGTGGTTTTCATTTGCAATTTATTTCTCAGTTCTCGATTTGTGTGTGTTATTAGGAACACTTATATATCAACAAAGATTCTAACCTAGTATAGTGCGTGAGAAGGCTATTGGTAACATTTAATGTTTTTATAATAACAGGATGGACGAATGATATCGTTTTGTTGAGGAAAATGTGAACTTATATACAACAACACATTATGTTTATATTAACTATACGTATAATGTCTAAAACTATGACAGTTTGGCTAAATTTGTGACAAAGCGAACTAACCTCACAACAACATCATTAAGGTATGATGATAGTTAAAAATATCATTAGAAATATGTATCATGTCAAACCTTTTTCTAGTATGTACAATTATATTACTTTGACAATAAGCTCAAGGTCAAAAACGTTCTGAAACATCTGTGATTTAATTTAAATGTAAGAAATTCAATTAATATGCTGCCTGGGGCATTGTAAGGCTTCAGACGTTTTTGACAGTGTTCAAGTTCCAGACAAATTAGAACGTTGTCTGTAAAAGCACTCATAGTTCCGTGACTTGTCAAGATTGCTTCATAGCATTTATCTTAAGGACAAAGTAATTGAAAAGTCGTATTTTGCGAACATTGCCATGATTTGATCGATGTTCTTTATATCATGGAATTTAAGATAAATATTTGTTTTAATGCTTACTCCCACAAACAAGATGATTAATTGTTGAGCAACGTTTGTCTATTGTTTTTCAATAATTCATTTTTGCTCTTTTGTGTCCAAAGTTTAATAAGTTGTGAGTGGGTGTTCAATGTATGGTGTTAATGCGTTTTCTTTAATTTTAAATAGTCGATACACTAAAACAAACATGGTCCAAAGATGCACGATTTTCTGTTGAAAGATTTGTTAAGTTACAAAAAAACAATAATATTCATCCTAGTAAAAAATTAATTAATAAATCCAATAAAACTGACGAAATAATGATAATGTCTACTTTAAAATCGAAAACGTCTTATCCACGTGTTTTGTTTTTTGCCTGACAGCAGTAATAGTTGTGTATCAAGTTTAAATGCTTTCACATTTATTTTGGTTTATTTATATTCAACAGTTCAAAACAGCAGAAAAGATTGTCACGAAAATTGCCTTACTTGGTCATGTTGTTGTGAATTGTTGTTAATCTGTCAAATTATATTCATGATTTAATTGTTTCTTGTCCAGAATTTAAACACTGTTTTCTTGCTTCACCGCACCCAATAACTTAACTTCTGAAAAGGCAATAATGTTATTGATTGACATCATAATTATAATAAAAGTCGTCGTTGTTTTTATCGTGCAGACATTTCTATTATTAAGACTTTTTAAATAAACGCCACGAAATCGTAGCAAGTCATGACGAATTTTCCGTTTATCTATCGACATATCTGACACGATTACCCGTCCTTTAATAATTAATATGAAGATTAATCGATTGTTAAATGATATTTCGAAACCGTGTCGAACATTTCATTAAAATGTCTTGTTTTGTTGGATGCCGTGAGTTCAACATTTTAATGAGTTTAATTAAGTGTAATAAATTGGTGATCAATGTTGCCTCACGTAAACATGTTTAATGTACGAGATTGCTCCTTATATAATGTAATGAACAATCCGGTGCGATTTATGACAAACATCACTTTTAGGTCAAAGTATTAACAAAGGATAACACTGATATGTTTTAATCGAGCCACGATCAATTTTCTATGAGTTGACAATATCTTTAGTCCTGTTGAAACACTGATATGTTTTAATTGAGCCACGATCAATCTTCTATGAGTTGACAATATCTTTAGCCCTGTTGAAACAACATGTTTTTGAACTAGAGTTAAAGTCAAATCAATTGAGAATCAAATGATCAGATCGATACAATAATGCAAACGATTTATTCAATATGGTTCTTGATTTTTGATAACTTGTTTCGCTTGAATCAGTCGACGTTTAGTTCACAACAAATATAGTTTACTTTCATTTGCATTTATTTAAATTCAAAACGACCAACTCATGACCGATAGTCATATTATTTGATGCCCGTTTTCTGTGTTAAGGGGAGTTATCATTGACTGCATTGAAAGTAAAACAGTTATCCGGTAACTTACACTTGGCCTATGTTCATATTTGGAGAAAACATTAATTCTAATTTCTTTAAAAAGACTTTAAAATGCTCGCCGCGACCAGAACACTTATTTTGATGCACTGATTTGTTTTAAATGTCATTCATTTTATGATTTAACTTATATTTAATACTTTTTTTCAAATTCATAAATCCAGTAACCCAAACTTCAAAGAATGCCGCCAAAACTCCAGGTGACGCTGGAGAGACGACTGTATCTCATTCATTTCAAGATCAAAGGGCCACACAAGGGCGATAACTGATTAATAAAGTGAATATTATTTTGGATCATTCCAATATTCCATTTTGTCGTTTTTCTACTACATACATTAAGGTTCTGTACAACTATTGATCAGATCGACCACTGAATCAATTCAATTCATAAAAAATGGTGCTATTGATTTGATCACAACAGCCAACTTCAACACTATTAAAACCCAGCCATTTTTAGCCAGTGCCAGTGTCGCGTTTATCGAAGAAGCAGTTTACGATTACGTCTTGGTGCACCACTCGATTATAAAGGAATCGGGCCATTATATTTACATCATTAGTAACCCATTTATACAAAACTATGACAATTATGAATACGTATATTGTTTACATTTAAAAAATTCAATCAACGGATATCATTTACTGAATAGCTGATGTAATAATTAAACAAAATGTGTATTCTGTGCTTTTCACCTCCCTAAAAATATTTTTTACCAAAGTTCTACTTCATTGTTTCAACAATCGTTTGTGTATCTTAAACACGTACCAATGCTCAATATACACATTTATTACCAATGCTAAATATACACATTTATTACCAATGCATACTCGTTTTTTCATGTATAAAAAAATTCTTGAAGACAATCAGAAAAGTTATAATCAACATTTAGAAGAAAAAACGTTCGACCAATTATATTTCTTCACTTAAAAAATGAATTCAAACGAGTGCTATCAACCCCATGATCTAATTTTCGTTCCATAGCGTCTACGCCTAATTGTCTGTGCAATGATTGCCAAATGATGCCGTAAGTAGTACTACTATTAGAGTGTTAACTATCTTAAAACTAAATCTGATTGATTAAAGTGGCAACCTAGTGTCAAGTCTGCGAGACTTTACCCTTTACTTGAGACTCATAATACAATAGTGTCTGGCTGAGTAAAGTTGACTTAAGGATTTCAAATACCAAAGACTTTGTCATTGTTTTGAAGAATGTCAATAGAATAAGTGTTAATTCTATTATCTATTTTGTCAATTAGCACCCTTGGGATCTCTTTCCTTCATCTTTCTTAATGTATCTATTTCTCCCTTATTAACCCTTCCTCCTGTTCGACCCTCTCTTCTAACTATTTTTCCTTTGTCACATTCTTCTGTTATCGGTATATTTTCTATCACAATATTTTCTCTGAAGTTTTATCCCATCAAAAACTATAAATAATGAGTTATTGTAGAGAGTACTTCTCCGATCACCAGAGACAAGTGTTCTTTAAATTAATAAAGAACCTATAGCATTAAAATAATAACAGTGTCTTACCTGCTTTCTTTTTCAAAGTTTTGCACCATTTACGTGTTGAAGGCTATCAAATCTTACTTCATAGAAAACTACGTTACTCAACATCACTTCATTGATTTACAATTGAACGTATTTTTGTATTGGTAAGCATATAATCTTCAAAAGAAAATTTCGTATTTGTGTTTGTACAGAAACGATATTGTACGACCTTAAATTATCAACGCAACCTTCTTGCTTAGATTATGAGTAGGCACGGTAAGTAATTCCATTTATTGTCTACGGTTAGAATGTAAAACAAAAAAGACACAACAGTAAACACTCTCACTTTTGGTTTTAATGTGTATCCCCCCCCCCATATCCTACATTCGCCGGTTATTTTTCAGTCAAAGAATGACGTTTGAATTTTAAACTACGTATTTAGGTTACTTTATGCAAAAAAACGTTAACTCAATTATCAGTATTTTTATCTTGAACTATTTAGTTGCCAGCAAAAATCGTCGTATCAAACCCATTCGGTATAAAAAAGTTACAAAATAACTTATTTATATCACATATCACACATAAATTCATTTCTATCGTAAATGACCTTGAAAACACAAGATGACGATGAAATAACCTTCGTTGATGTTAAATACAAAAATGTGTTTGATGTTATCATATGTCATTACCCATATCTTCTAGTAGACATGTGCATGGAAAGGATATACATGTAATTGAGGTGGAAATCAGGACCAGCAATAGAATAAAATAAGGCCGAGCGAATGTTGTCCTTCAGATGCGTTCATTTTTTAGATAAAAAACAGAGGATTATCTAAGTTGTTATGCCATCAGCTTGTATCACTTAATCATCTAAACCTGAGCTTGTAAGCAAATGCATAATGGTTTAACTGTATTTTCCCAATATTTAAAAGAACATATGAATATGTATGAATCTTGATCTCAAATTAAGCTCAAACTAAAATAAGAATATATTGCCCTGATTTTGTTCATAATATGTCCTTGTGTGTACAAAAACGAAATATTCAGCATTTCTTTCGTTACAAAAACGGGGTTTATATGAATAATATATATAAAACTCAGATAAATTGTAGCCCATTCGCTGAACATAGAGGCATAATTGTCAAGGCCGTCAGGAAATATGTTTTCTCATTTTGGTGCCTGCCTGAGCTATTTTGTGCAATGTTCGTATTTTTTTTGACGTTTTTTTGTATGCTTCCTGTTCTTGGGCGTACCCAGCTCTTAGTGCCATTATAATAGGCCTGTAGGTATCGGTTTGCTGCATATCCTGTGTATTCTACGATTTCATTAAATGAAAGATAAAGTATTTGCAGTTTAATATTTGTTGTAGTTTTTTTTCCTATCATTGTGCTTAGATGTCAGGAGGTTGACTTCGGAGCCCGAGAGATTTCCAAGAGGTATCAGAACCTCGGCATTTCGTATGGTAAAAATGCACTAACCAGTACGCAATCTCGATAAAAGAGAAACAATAATTCAGTTTACATTATAGTTGTATATTACTTTTACTGTATTGTCCGTTAGTGAAAGAAACCCGTTAGTCACACAATCAAACGTTTACAGGTGAAGGACAAACGACAATTTTGTTGCGTAGTTTTAACGCCTGGTATTTATACCCCAATAGTTTTAATATGACGTATTTATACGTTTTCCTTTAGTCTTCTTTGTTGGAAAAATAATGTTGGAAAGAAACTCGTATGATTTTGTATAACCCAATACGTTATTTTCCAAGAAAAGACACGCATTATTGGATATACCAGTTTCATTTTTAGAATTCAATCAGCAATTCAACAGCAGTTCAACAAGTTTGTTTTTTAAAAAAAAAGAGAACAGGAACAAATTGTAAGTTGCATTTCTCGTAGTTTTAACGCTTGACATTTTTAACCAAATATAAGTATATCAAAGGCAGTGCTCAATAGTTGCGTACTAATATGACAAGTATGAAACACGCACAATCTCCATTACAGTATTGAGATGGATTTATGCCAATGACTAAGTGTTGCAATGTGACGTGTGGCTTTCCGGAGAAGACAGAGCCACAAGCATATGCTAAAAGACTTCCTCTTTCGAGTCTATAAAAAATAATTTGACGCAGTTTCAAAATTGTAAAAACGCTTTTGAAAATATTTCAAATATTTTCTTCTCCAGTACCGATGATGCAGATCTCAAATTTATGCAGTGGTGGGAAAAACCATTTATCTTGCGTTGGTGCATATTTAATTCTGAAAGCATTCCAGGTCCTTAAATAGGTAAGATTGCACATTTGAAAATGAAAACCCAAAACAATGACTACTAATTTACTAGAAATTATAATTAGAAATAAAAAATCAACAATGTACATCAACAGCTTAACTGCACGTCTTGGTATGTCTAAACACAATATCGTCGATTTTTATCAAAAATGTGGCTCTTATCCTTGTACAACAATCGCATGAATACATAAATGCATGTAGATTAGCACTCATTATGAATTAACATTGAAGCATGTCGTGGGAAAATAAAAACACGAGCATATTAGAACTCGAAAAACGATGCCTATGCTATAATGAAATGTCAAATTTAAGTAATGTCGAGTAATCATGTGTTAAGTTTGTAAATTTATGCAGGAAGAAATAAGCTTTATCAAGCTGCTTAGTCCATGTATCCCTCTCACGCAATTGCCTCTTTATCCTTAAGCGTGCCTGCTGTAAATACATCGCGATTCATTTATTTCCATTAGCAAAGTCAAAGCCATCATCATTAGCTCCTGAATACTTGAGTGATTTACTTTTCATCATGAAGCAAGAAACAAAATGTGGATACAAAATCAGTAAAAAGAACAAGTGTTTGATCAGGACATTTGCACATCACGGCGTTTGTCTTAGATTCAGAGTAGGTCAATAATGAGCGGTTGAATTAATAAACTTGATAAAATAGATCATCTTTTCGCGACTAAACAATAAGGCTTGTGATCTTTAAAACAGAAGAGCAAGTCTTAGTAAAAGCTAGGAGATAACACCTTGACTGGTTTGGCGATAACGGAATCCAGGAGCTTCTGTCAACTAAGAGAGCAGCACACAAAACCCACCAAACTAATCTTTCCTCCGATTTTTAGACAAGGAATCAATCCTCTAATGATGGTATGAGCACTTATTAGTACAAGCCGTTCTATGCAGGTGATAGCCCTTAACATAATAATGCAGAAACCACTACTGACGACACTCCGCCAACTCCTAGCCTCAATGAAGTAGGGAAGGCATGCAATCAGCTTAAAACTGGAAAGGCTGCTGGTATTGATGGAATCCCAAAGATGTATGGCAACATTTGGGCCAAGGACTAAACACTAAACTCCTTCAGTTTCTTGTCTTCTGTTGGGAGCAGAGCAATTTGCCACAAGACTTGAGGGATGCTGCAATCAACATCTATACAAGAACAAGGGTTTTAAGTCAGACTGCTTAAACTATCGTTTCATCACTCTTATCGTAGAAGCCTGCAAGATCCCTTCAGTATTCTCCTTCAAATTCTTGTACAAAGTCTTGCTAGAAAGATGTGTTCTCTATTACCGAAGATGCACATTTCAAAAACATGCAGTAGTGATAACATCGACAAGGGACAGATCTGTCCGAAAGGGGAGATGGTGGTTTCGCCTACTTATGCAATCAAATATTATCTATATAAGGGGCCGTTTCAGATACGTGGCTGTTGCTCTCACGGTGATGTATTGTTACGTCAGCAGAGCAGACATACCGCCGAGAATTATGTTTTGTTGTAAGATAAATATTAAGAAAAAGGTAATAAAAATTATTTGTTCAATGAATTTTTGTTATTCCTTTCTCATTTGTTTCTAATGAGAACACGTATTTCTCTCTCATATCGAAACGTACTATAGTCCGTTTCAAAACTATTTTTCATGTCTTAATTCTTATAAAACTTGATAGAAACAACACAGCGCATCCATTTTTTGCATGTTACATTTTTACATTTGCCTTTATTAATGCACTTATTCATTTTGAAATTGCATCATTTAAAACAATATTTTATTCTTTATCATCAATAAAATATACAATATAAAATACATCCATACATGGAAAATAATTTTGAAACGGACTAGACTATAACATAGTCATTCTTGTCTTTTTAAATTAAATGAAAATAAGTTTTTAAGAGACGATACAAAATCAAATATCACTTGATTATTAAGCAAACAATGTTTGACCACTTGTGGAGATAGACTGACGCTAATAGTAATGACCGTGAACACAGTTGAGGTGTGAAGTTTTACCAATGAGAGCAACAACCACGTATCTCCATCTGCCCCTAATACAGGTAATATTTGATTGCGTAGGTAGGCGAATTCATACGCACCCTTCGAAAGTACTCTGACTACAAGTATGGCCGCAAGCAAGAGAATCGGAATATGTCAATGATGTAAATAGTATACAACCATATATACGAAAACAAAACTCAACATGAATGTCGGTACCATCACTTTAGCTAAAATTAGACTTCTGTCAAATTTAATCCTAAAAGCATGATAGCTTAAATCAGTAAGATGGCGCTTTGTAGAAAATATTAAAGTTTGGAAATCATAACAATGTACATCAAACGCATAACTGCACGTTCTGGTATGTCGAAAAGCTGTATGGTGGAGTGTTTCATCGATTTAGCAAAACTGTAGCTTTTATTTGTGTAAATACAAAGATACAACAAACGCACGCATTAATAAATAAATAAAATCATGTACATTAACTCTCATAACAAATTAACATGAATAATTTCCTCATCACAGTGAGGCATGTAGTGAGAGAATAAAACACGAAATTCAAGGATTGTTCAGTTATCGCTTGACTAGTTTGTATAGTTATGCTGTAAACCTGCGCATTGTTTCCGATCAAACCCTGAATGATGTCAACATGTTGTAGAAAATCGTATCAACTAAAAGTACGTTTTAAAAGTAAAAGGTTTTTACATTTTTTTCATACCCAAAAATGTAATGGATTCATATTTAGATGTATTAGGGTGTAAGCTTATTAAGCATTAGATGGAGTGCAATAATAGACTTGAGTGGTGATATAAGTAGATCATAATTTCTGAGTTGTTTCAATATTGAACTAAATTGCAAAGCGTTTGAGTTCAATAATGACAAATATCATTGTTCATATATTATTAGTTATAAATGTTGATTCACCCTTTATGGAGGGACTCCGCAAGTTTCTAGGGAACCTCCCTGATATCAATCTCCGAGTCTCTCCATAAAAGCTGAATCAACATTATATATATTCATCTTTGATTCACTCTTCGCCTATTTAATTCTATCAAATGTATATAGCATTATACCGTACACACTAATCAGTCATCAACACAATATGTTTTCTCTTTCATGTTTCAAAGTAACTCACCAACAAGATAGTGGTTTCTGTATTTGATTATTAAAGACACCATTACATTCAAACTGACGCATTTTTATTTACTTAGTCAAATGATTTTTTCATTAGATTAATACATGTTCAGGTTTTAATTTTGTTTTTCCTCTCGACTTCTACCTATTTGTTGACCTTTTCTGATTAATTATGCTGGTTGAAATTAGATCAAAACTATCAGAAGAGGGTGAAACAATGATAACGTGTTTTTACTCATAACGTTTTGGTTCTCTATCCTGGAGGATATAAAATATAAACTGATATCATCTTATTATAATGGAACTAGGAAAGTTAAATACGCAGGGTCTATACACGTTTTTTCTAGGAAGTTTTAGATCGTCAAGTGATACTTTTCTCATAGTTTCATTTGTTGTGAATTGTGTAGCGTTATTTATCTTTTGATTTAAAGCATAATTTGTGCGTTCTTGAAGATTCAAAGTAGAGCCGTCGTTGTTGCGTGTTCCCGTCCTATGTTTAGCCGTCATTGTTATGTTTTCCTATCTTGCGTTTAGCCATCGTTGTTGCGTTCTCCGTTCCGGCTTTTTTATTTTAATTGGTTTATGTAAAAGAAATATTAAATAATACTTT
>JAUUEB010324117.1:0-12699 GCA_032362205.1 Clione limacina
TAAAATGCAAAACTTATTTAAAATTTTAAATTAATTTTTTGTTCATAAATGCTTTTTAAATCTAATTCATATCCCTTATATTAAATACAAACTACGAACTCTATTGGGTTGAAATTGTGTTGATAAATCCAAAGTGCCAAGTTTCTTTTGCCCGACAGTATATATATGTACAAACACAATTTTAATCTACTCAAAAATTGGATTTCTTTAACCCTTGAAGCCACTTTTCTCAAATTTTTTGTTTTTGTTAAACGAATAGGAGTAAATATAAATATATATATACACACATGTTGACACTTTTCTGTGTAACAGCACCAAATAGACAAAAGAATATGATCTGAGGGAGATACAACTAGATTAAGCCGACAAAGGCAGGTGCAATCTATAATAGAAACAGTCACAATTTATGACAAAAATGAAAAGAAAACACTCACCTGTGAAAAATTCACAAAGAAATAATATTCCCAACCACTAGCGATGATTACATCAAAGTCAAGGAACTCTATGTATAAGAAGTTATTGTTCTTTTAAGCGTAGAGAATGGCAGAGATAGTTTTGCGCTTTCTCTTTTATAGCGCAACTACAGCGGATAAAGAATTTTAAAACATTATATGATTGAACCAAGACCTCACTGAGTAACGTTACATTGGCAAACGTCTGTTAACACAATGCTCATGAACACATGTTTTTGTTTTGCTTTTCACCTAGGGTATCAGTAGTGTCAGTGCCACTCAAAGTCTATTGTCACAGTGAGCTGAGTTTATCATACTGGTGTCTAGACGTGTACTTGCTTATACGAAGACATCAACACAATAAATTACACACATTACACATCTCTTTGTTAGAGCAAGATTTTGATATTTTAAACTAATTTCGAACAAACGTTTGTATAGTAGCCAGGCTCCTAGCCATAATTTTGAAATGGGGGTATAACCCTGAATATTTTTAAATCAATGTCCGCAAAGATGTGAAAGTTTTAGAGATAAGTATTAAATGGTGCAAATTTAAAACATTTTATATCTCAAATGGGTGGGGACATTTCCCTATGTTCCCCTTGGCTACGCGCCTGATAGTAGTCATTCATCTCTATGTTGATTGAATTAAATCTTTGTGTATCATTTCAAAAAATAATATTTTCAGACGTAAGATTTATGATAATATTCATCCCGTATATAATGCCCACCATATGTTTGAAAAAAAATGTTAATCTACAGACTATTGAGCATGGTAAGCACTTAATGTGGCAGTAGTGAAAATATATTGATGGACAATTAGACAATAACACACGCAGATTTTTCTTCGAGGGTATTGGTAGCGGATTCAACAACAATCAAATGAGTAACGAGGTCGTCAGAATTTCATAGGGTTTTTCTTCTTCCCATGAACAAAAGTATATCGAGAATATGATGACATTTTATCTATTCGACTGACTACAGATATTTTAAAATACAGCCTCAGATGACCCAATGAATGTATGTTGTACAAAATGACCACGGCATGTGGATATGTAATAAATTCACAAAGTCATGCGAGAGGCAATTCCTAAGTGACCTTAATTGTTTTGATTATTTCATTGGCTGTATTTTTAGAAATTATTACGCCTAATTCTGGTTCTATTTATGTTGTATTTAGAGAAGTGGTGTTAAATGATTCATTTAACAACACTTTTCTAAATATGAAGTTAGTTATATAATTAACAACAGGCGCCGATTAACCAATCAAATTGCAAGAAATTCATCAAGTGAATTAGAATGCATAATATTACGTTCGCTGGTATAGAAAACGTTCTGAGAAAGGTAACTGTAAAAACGTGATACATTCCAACCCTTTTGCAGTTATTGTTCACCCCCTGGCAAACATCATCATCCTATTTTATCTTAATGTTCTCTCCTTTAAGATACTACTGACATCTCATTGTCATGTTTAGCACCCCATCCAATGACCTTACCAGTGGAAAATGACAGGTTATGGCTATTCCTCTACTAAATTTAGGGGTACTTTCCTCGGTCTTCTGATTACTTTTTGCCCTTCTCATTGATTTAAGAAGTTGGAGACTACTCTGCCACATATGTTTTGATTAATATAGCAGTGATGTAATTTTGCTTTACTCATGAAATGTCTACATTAATGTGAACATATTAATAGTTCCACTCTATCGCTATTGACAGAATAAATTGACATATAGTATTTTATATACACACAATTTCCCCTTAAGTTGTGTTTAAATATGTGTCTGTGTTCTAAACCTAGATTTTCTTACACTGTGCATACGATTGTGATAATTATGATGGTGAGGTATCAACAGAAGTTAGTATACTTATCTATCGCATGCACCATGTAACCAATGCACGAGTAATATATCAGTCATTGATAGACGATATACTTTTACAGGGCGCTGTGGTAACGAGGTCAGCGTACTTAACTCAAATTCTGTTTTGCGCAGGTGAGTGCGCGGGTTCGAGTCCCGGGTGTGCCGAGATATTTTTCAAACATATTGATTATTCAAAGAACAAACTCATTAACCAAATTAAATAGTGGTTTCCTCAACAAAGAAAAGGTCTAGTCAGTTCCCGTGTTTTCTCCTCTTTACTTCATTCGGGTCATGGAAGACTACCGAACAAAAACGTACTATTGTTTTTTTCCTATAATGACTTTGAATAATACTTTAAAAAATCACTGCGATGGCACGGAGGACCGGATTTATTAGTACTTAATTGTAATCCCGATTTTGGATTTGAAAGGGAATATGTTTGGTGTCGGAAGTTGAAACACAATCATAGTCTTTACTCATCAGACCGGCAATTAAATACGAGGCTGTAAATCTTGTTATCTCTGTGCCTGACAAGGTGACAGCGCCATGTGGCGGTTAAAACAATGACGTCTGTTCACAAATATTGGACTGACTGGCGATTTAATGATGTTCCATAATGTACCCGTCTTCGTCCATGGATAATTCATGGTGTGACGGTTTTAAGAATAAATAATCATAAGCCATTTGAAAATGTCAAATATGTTTAATGTTTACATGCTCACGTTTCTGCTTTCAAACATTTGCTTTTCTCAAGTAACTTTACAATTTTAGAGACACGCTTTAATGTATTTATTTTCTGTGAGGTCATAAACTTTTCAACTTACGTTATTCCTATTTTGTATGTCGCACTTCAAAGTCAAGCATGTGATAAATATGATGATATATATATATATCTTTCTCTTTCGCTTTAGCTCAAACGGAGTTAGTTCTTATTGTTGACTGGATTTTCCGTCAGCGTTTTGTTTTTTAAACACTTGTGTTTCGCCTCATCCAACTTCAAAGGGTACTCTACTATGCAGTTACGATATTGATCTCTTTTCTATTACATACAAATTGATGTCACGACTCTCGAGCCTTTTTACTCATAATAGTTCATGCATTTGCCTATGTGTCGTGGCCTAACGTATGGTTATTATAATCACTAGCATTTCTTCGGGCAATTTAGCTATCTAGCCCCCTACCCCACTTGCCCGTACGCCTATGGGTATATTCTATTTGCAATACATCTATATCTGATAATAACGTACATGAATACGATACAAGTTGATTGCACAAGCTTTATATTCATAAACACGTGACGACGGAAGCTCAATTTCTATTATCTCCCTTTGCTTGGATTTTCCATAACATTTCATTTTACAGGAAGCTACTAATTGAGGATTTTGGTGCAAAGTAACAGGTTTCACAATCAACCAAGCGGATTAATAGGAAGATTGGAGAACTTCATATTGCATAACATGTTGAAATTACAACTTTTCTAGAACTTTTGACACAATGCAACTGTTTCTAGTGGTCCGCACAATCTAATGATCCTTATTTGTCTAAAAGAAAAGGAATGAAACATATGTCTGTTGTTGACGGAATATATATGAATACTGACTGACCCAACTTTGTTCCCGTCCAAACGAATCGACTCATCATGGAAAAAAGTGTACGCCTATCGTTTAACTGTGTATAGAGATAACATTCTTCGACATTAATTTATATAATTATACACATTATTTAAAGAATAAGCATGTGGTGTTATTCTGCTGCTTACTTTATCCTTGAAATGAGCCACGCTAGAATGCTTCATGCTGTATACACATCAGTCTCAACCTGGTGTAGTAATTTGCTGTAACGTCTGAATTGAACATTTTTAAAGATTGACATTTTTGAAAATCCTTACATACATTCCTTGCTATGGCGCCATACCGATTTCTTTGGTTTGTCTTGCACTAAATCTATTTACTTTTAAATACAAATAAAACCACTTCATTGATCTTTTGGTAAGTCATGAGAAGCTTTTCATCAAATCATCACATAATGTCTTCACAAACTCGGCCCTTATTCCACGCACAACATTATATTGTGTAGTGGTATGTGTTCATCCTGTCTGTCTGTCTGTGTGTCTGTTTACGCGATAACTTAAGTATTTTTGTTTGGATCTCTTTCATTTTTGGAGGGATGATATATACCATATATACATAGAATGTCTGCTATTTAAATCCAGAAATATTTGTGCCAAATTGACGGAGTTATGGCCCTTATCGAGAATTTCTGCTATATGTTCTTTGTAAATTTGGCAAACACACCCTGTGGTCGCACGTTAAGAGATAATAATATGAAATCTTGCAAAGAGACCCTACTAGTGACTATCTAACACCAGTTTTCAAAATTATTTCAACAATCAATTTAAAAATAGAGTTATGGCCCTTTTGAGTATTTTGCTATGTTAATTTTTGCGCCATCGTCAAAGATAGAAACCTGAAATTTTGCACAGAGGTTTAATTCACGAGTCCCTAAAAGCTGGAGCTCAATGTTTTTAAAAAAAACAGTTTTGACAGAGTTATGTCCCTTTGTGTTTGATGTGCGTGGTTGTACTCACTACGAGAACTCATTTTTTTCTAGTTTTTTAAAGCGACTTAAATTCATTATTTTTCGACACAAAATTACTTTTAGACTTAGGTTAATGACTTGGCTAAAATTGTTGCACTACTAAACTCTAGTTGTGTTTGTGTAGTAAAACGTTATACAAAAATTGGACTTGCTTCTGACCAACTTTGATTTGCTTTGACAATACGCTACGAGAAGTAATTATTGTTTTGACCGGTAACAAGGTTTGGACAATAACTAATAGGTATGCGATAAAATTAACAGTTTCATCAAGCAAGCCTTGTCAAATAAATAAAATCTTAAACGTATGTCCGAAATGTTTAGTTTTCCCAGTAAATAGCCTTACATTAACCATGGTATTCAATTTAAAATGTTAAATCGTTAAACTGTTTTTTTTATCTTAGTCAACTTTCCGCTCAGACGAAGTCAAATCATTCAATGAATTGTGATTGCATGAGACACTCTTGATTTAAGCAAATAAGTGTTGCCTTCATTCTAATTGCAGTCACTTCAGAAAATGCTCAGGTATTTAAACTGTTGTTTTGTTTTACAAGAATTGCGTTAGGTAAAACATATTAGCCGCTAAAGCGGTATATTATTTCGTATACGCTTATTCACAACGTAGGGTTTACCAATTTTCCTTCCCCAGGGGCGAAGTAAAAAGACAGTTCCTTAACAAAGAGACATTTGACGAGACCTTTTAGCCTTGGCAATAAAGAAAATTAGTTTTTCAAATGCACTACGATAATTGAAAACGACACAAAAACGAATGCTAGTGACATCGCTTTCTTTTTAACATGCCTTTGATCTTTACATCTCACAGTTACCGTTTATTTTCTACAACTCTTCGGGATAATCAGAAATGACACAGACGAGCGAACTTTGACTCACACATTTTCAAATGAAAACGGGCATTATGAAAATGAATTATGCGACTGTAAAATACGAAAACCTTTCAAAAAATATTGTTTGGTGATTTCATAGCAATTTCATGGATCTAGGCAACAAAAGGAATGCTGTATTGACGATTGTAGTTCTGAATCGTTTTTGCTGTTCATGACTGGTATGGCAATTATAATGACAGCGATGATGAATTTATACTCGTTACTTTTTATTGCAATGGAATAACGTCTTGAATAAATAGAAAAAATAACAGAAATTTAACAAAAAGAACATGGATAGTTTCCTTGTGCTCTTACAAATTGATACATAAAAACAAATCCAGTTGAAACTGTTATGATTCATGAAACTATTTAGATATATATAGAACAATAAACGCACCAGTTGTGGGTGGACTCGTTTTGAAAGTTATACATTATTAGTTGCTTAAATGATGTCCGTGATAAAAATAACGTTATCATTGGATCTTTAAATGAAATGGTATATTGACGAGATGTATATGACAGATATCATATTGCCTTTTTATATGAGAAAGCTTACAAAAATATATATATTTGTATGGGTAAATTGACAAAGGTCTGCTCACCCACGGGTGAAATCAGTGAGTTAGCGTTCGTTAAATATAATTATATATTATGTATTTTATTTAACTTGTGTTTTATGAATATATTTCACATTGAGTAAATTACATTTTAACAAAACAATGTGGTGTCACTTTTTGTCAATTCTTCACTGTTTTTAAAACATTAGCTGTATACAGTATGTAATACCTACTGACTACTATGTATGTAATGATACTCATCATTTTTTTTATTGTAATGATCTTTTTTTTAAAGAAATAATTGTTTCGATAAAGTTATATATTATTATCATATCTATATTATACTTTAAATTAATAAGAATAGAGAACTTGCTATACAGTTTCTATTTTAACTCCAGGTATCGATTCAAAATCTGACACCTTACCAGGGGTGGAGCCTGGGGGATTAGTGGATGCTGCCCCCCCCCCCCGCATCACAAAATGGCTTTAAAATTCGCTATTTTCTTCCATATTTCAATTTTCTTTCCAATTCTGCACTATACGTCTTTGCTCGTGAATCTCATATTAGAAGAGGTTCTTTACTATTTGTTTGAACCATTTTACAAATATCTCTAATATGTATTTTGTTTTTTTACCATTGATGAGTATACACATGTTTGTTTGTTTGATATTTAAATATTATTGTGGCTTATTGCTTACATATTTGTTTCAAGGAACTGTTTTCTTGTACCAGGATGTATAGTAGAACTAGTTGATCTAAAAAACAAGATATTGTTAACAATAAATGTATACATTTGAGTCTACCACATGGCTCTAAATGCACTGATTTGCTTGACATTCATTCACCCCCTCCCCTCTACATGGCTCGAGAGTTCGTATTGGAGCTCACATTGCTCGATATTTTTTTTTAAATTGTTGCCCCTCCACAGTAACAAGTCTTGATGACGCCCATGACAATCAATAAGTTATATAGCCAATGGTTACCTATTCCCACACGTTTGATAAATCACCAACGTGACGAAGTAAGTCATACTGAAGTCTGTTATTTCCACAAGTTGGTCTAACAGATGAAGTCTTATATGATGGCCATTTTTTTCAGTGAACATATCATTAAAATGCCTCTATTCGTCTTGAAAGATATGTCGTTAGTGTTCATGCTTAAATATCATAGAGTATGAGTGCCTTTGGAATACTACAGCTCAAATGTCATGTTGCGATTAAGTTCACACTGATATATTAAAAGAACTAACACAAACATTCTGAAAAATGTCATTCACATTTTAATGACCTCGAGTCATTTTTACTTGTTAAATCAGTAGATAAGTATCGAGTTATCTGTATACCTAAGATTTTCATAGTGACAAATATAATTTGAATTCCAAAGACATTAAATCTTAAAGACTGCAATACAAAAAAGTTCCTATACCCCAGAACTAATGACATGCGTGTTTAATAGTATCCTTTGCATAAGGTTGCTATTTTATTGAATACAATGTATTGTATTTATATGATTACCTTCATGATTATTTTGGTTATCTTGAATCTAGCATGAAGACATGGAGATGATTCATTTGAAAAAACTGCTGTGTTTAAAAGACTACCTTATTGATATAGATTCATTGCAGCTTCGTGCTAACTTAGCACGTAAACTAATTGAAATAATAAACAAGCTTGCTTCAGAACAGTCCACGTTTTTTAGTACGTCTATGCGTCAAAACTATTGTGATACCTCTCTTAGATAAAATACAATAATTGTAATCGTGATTTGACGGAAAGACATAAAAAGTAGTATTGACTATTGAGAAAGGTCGTCATTTCAATAACAAGCTTCCTGCCACTTTGCTTACATATTCACATCTCGTGCCTCGAAGTGTGAAATGTTGCGGTGTTATTTTGCAAGACGCATAGCCAATTGTGATCAATGTATTGTGTAAGCATCACCAATAATTATTCCTGTTGAATCAGTTGGTAAGGCTTCGGACTAAAACGCCAGAAGGTGCTGATTCAAATCCTTGTTTTTCTAACATTTCCAAAAGCTAGGACTCTTTGCCAGATTACCCACAATTCGGAAATGATTGTCGATATATTCGACGTCGCTTAGGACGATGCAGGACTCTACCTGCACGTGCAAAGCATCATGGGTAGCCGTGCGTTATGGAAACATAAATGCATAATTGTATACATTTAACTGTATAGAGAAATGTAATCTAGGGGTATAATGATTTAAGTTAATAATATGCTTTCAAATTGAAATTGTATAATACATTTTTTTTTCAAAGTCCACTTACTTGCACAACTAACTAAATCATTAATTCAGAAATAACATACTAAAAAATTAATAGGATGAGGAATTAGTGTGTCTATAGAAGCAACTTGGGACTTGTTTGTATTATAATGTGTTATGATTTTTCAATTTTTTTGTAAATATGTATTCATTGTAAAACACGAGCATCACCCAGTACTAACACATTTTAATTAACTGTCTTTACAGCTATTTCACCTTACCTGTATAGAATGTTGTGATTTTAAGCAACTGTGTTGCTATTTTCAGAGCATATCTCTCAGGGCGGTGAATTGGAAATCAAAAGTGACACATAGCTCTGAAAATAAGTTATACTTCAAAGTATCTTGTTAAGTTCACACAAAAAATGAAAAACATTTAAGCAATTAGAAAGCAGGAAGAGTAAAAAATCTAAACCACTTACGAGTCTGTCTTTCTAGGACGTTCGGTGTCTGTTTTGAAATCAGGGTAACTTACTAGTTTAAACTCATTTATTGTCAAAAGCTTACACAAAGAATTATTATAGTAGACTATTAACACTTGCGCTTATGCAACATGCTTTGGTTGTCAGGGAAGGTAACTATGTCTACCCGTAGCATCTGATCGTGGTATCAGTATGGAGTCTGGTATGAATGATGTCTACTACCTCTATTTATCGGCATGATTTTAAGATCGAACATGACTGTGTGTCAAATTAGTGTTACACTCATACCACTGAGAGTGGCACAAGTTAATGCAAATTATTAAATTAAGAACTGACACATTGAATGTCGTAGAACAAAGAAGGATGACGTGGAGATTGACCATTCTTTGTCATTTACCTTCATACCAAAGAACTAATGTGCCCATTTGTTAAATCATAATATGTAGCAGAAAGGGGATATTACAGATACATTCATTTCAAGAGGTACAGCTCTCACCCGTGAACAAAGAATTGGTCGTGATATATTTATCTTCAACTGACAAAAGTCCTTTTCAAGTATTGGCATGGGCTGGATTTCCTCTAATACAATTACATGAGCAGTCAGGGGATGCACTGATGCTGTCATAGATCAGGTAATAATGAAATGACCCTGATAAGTTATACGCAATTGAAACTAGTAATTGACATATTTTCGTAGACAGTAACATAGTTATTCAAATGAAACTAATTAGTTGTTTAAGACATCTCGACAACTGAAAGAACAAATATAGCGGTTTAACCAATTTCCCACCGTAGGTTTTCAATGCATGAATGTTGATGAAAAATGACCCTTTGCAAAAACGCAGGCGCTTCGCTCCCTCGATAATAGCTTAAATCAGTCATCATAATATCGCGTCTCTTTTCAATGAGCCAAATACATAACTTGCACTGTATGAGTTATTTTGGCCACCAATATCCTTCAACTTCCTTCTATGAGCCCGGTCATTGATGTATAGTTTATGTCTGATAGACGGTAATTGTAATAAGTTTTATGAATGTACTCTCCTCTCCCTTATACACGAGTACCCATGTGAGTACAGATACCTTGTTTCAGCTTAATTAAATTGTCATTGATAGCGTGGAACAAGATCGATAAAATCAGCTACAAGAGAATTGAATATTTAAAAAAACAATAGCCTTTTCCACAGGGTGAATCTAGACAAGTGCTATCACTTTGAGCACGTAAAAACGATATATACATAAAATACAAAACTTATTCACGAAATGAAATCACGTTATATTATAACAAAAACAAAACTGCCATCTTAAAGGTGTCGCAGAAACAAACATGGAGATTGTACCATCTTAATTTACCAGAGAAGTATACACAATTAGGAACTAATGCTCATTGCCGACCGTTTGGGGTGAAGGGGTTTGAAATCAATAGGTTATTATTCAAGTCATGAACGCAAGATGCGATTGCCCATGAGCAAATAAATGTTATTAGCGAAGTAAAGTTGATGAAACTTCGTCTAGGACGGTATGATTCAAAGCTACATGTCAGTATAGAGGCTTCGTATGTATTCGTCTTTGTGACATTTTACTTGATGCTTAACATACCATTTAATCATACATGGATTCTTAATTATCAATTGTTTGTTTAGTTCTCCCACTACCATGGTAGCTTTAGGAAAGTATACAGCAAGAATGACGTTCACTTTTGCCTATGGGAAGACTCCATGTACTACACCCTGAGACTAATGAGTAAAAACAGTCTCCTTCGTTTATATCTGATATTCACACTCTATCAAGACATAACTAAACTAAAGAATACACTAATGATGCTAATTACAAATCGTATAATATATCCTAATGTACTTATTTGACTGTCAATGGTTCTAACCAATTTTGAGACTAACCTAGTGCCTTAATTAGTTTGATTATCTATTTAGTTTAAGAGGAATATGCAATAAATTTACCCACAATTTACTTTCATGTTATATTTATAAACACTGTCTAACCATGAAACTTGCACGTCTTTCCATATACTTTACTTGGTTCATTAAAAGCTTCTTAACAGAATTAACTCTTGTGAATCATTTATATACCTTATTTTTCCTAACGATATTTAGAAAAATTGAAATAAGTGTGTTCATCATTGCATGATTTGATTCTTCTTTCTTTCTTACTATGTGAAGATAAATTAAACGAGATGCAAACAATATGTTTATATTCTCGAAACCCTCTTTAAAAGAAGAAGATATGTACAAGTAAACGTTACATGTCTACCTATGCATTGAGCCAGTTGTACAGGTGGCAATGCTTTAACCTAAATATAACAACAGCTGAGCTGAACTTGTGTGTGTTGGGGATTCTTTTATACCTAGAACTCACTAGATTCAAACAAAAGCAGGTGTAGAAAATTACTATCAATTGAACTTGGAGGGGACAATACACTGATTCAATGAGTACAAAGGCCTCGGGAATATATATAATATAAAATACGCCTTGCATAGAAAAATGAATGTTGACTCCAACAGAAATTCAGTCCATGAGAAGTTGACGTCGCTGGCAATATACAAAGAAATATTGTCTGCAAGGTATCACTACTGGCGAGTCGGTGAATTTATTTTGTGAGTCTAAACAAACGCGTAGATACTGCTACTAAACGATTAAAATTGATCAAATCGGTTACACTGATAAAATATCAAAGTTAATTATTTCTTGAAAAGTAGCACAATAAACAATCATTCAAATGTATTATTTCTTGAACGGTAGCACAACAGACACTGCACATAATCCAATATGTCCTTGTGTATAACACCTATTTCATCTTTCAGCATCTTAATGTTAACCCTTATAAAAAAGATCGTGTATTGTGGTGACAGTGTGTAATTTGACAGCTGTTTGTAACAATGTCTACATGAGATGGTACAAGCTAATGGAAACATTATTATTATAATGTCTTGTAAAATCGTGCCATGATTTGACATACATGCATTATGAATACACGTGGCCTCAATGCCTGGTTTGTTTGAGTGCATTATGATGATGTCCCCTTTGGTAATTTATGGGTATCAAATTTCAAAATTAATTCAAGGCGTTTGTACTAACACATTATGGGACTTTACGGCTTTCATGTGAACATTTTCGTGGGTGGAAAACAGAACCCTTCAAAGCGAAACATAATTATGTTTTATCAAAACCGTTCCCTTTAAAGACGGATAGCGACTCTAATAGACTAATTTTAACAAATGGCTTGTAGCATGGTGTTTTATACTGTTATATGAAACCATTGTCGCGACTTGAAAGTTAAACTAAGTTAGCTTAGTGCATGCAGTTGACTTAGATGCAAACAACGACAAATACCAACTCAAATGCAGATAAATAGTGATTATATTAGTACTTCATTGTGAGCAAGGAAAATTCTTATTTGCTTTATAATAGATACATTGCCATCACTTTAGAAACTAGAAACATGAGTACTCAGATAGACTATAAACCCGAGCCCGAATACAATAATAAAACATTTCCTTATTGTACCATGTCAGCATTACTTAAAAATGAAATATAACTTCATCAACATAAGTATTGACAAACATTGAGGAAGTTAAATTCCTGCTTGGATTGCAATCAATAATACGCTTTAAACCATTTATCAAGGATCG
>JAUUEB010324228.1:0-21231 GCA_032362205.1 Clione limacina
TTAGTTTAAAGCAAAGAAAAGTGATTTTGACCATTTTATTTTTGCCTATTCTTACACTAAGGTGTGAGCTCACACCTGTGAGAAAAGAGAGAGAGTGAGAGAGAGAGAGAGAGAGAGAGAGAGATGGATATAGACGAATAGACTGTGTGTGTATGCGCGCATGTGTGTGTGTGTGTGTGTGTGTGAATGTGTGTGTATGCTGTGGAGATGATTACGGGTATATGTGTGTTGTGATTTTTGTGAATGCGTTTTTGTGTGTTGAAGGTTAAATAAAATAAAACTATTTTTCTAATGCTGAGCTATATTAGTTTGGATGTGCGATACATTATATACGAGAAGATATGAAAACATTGGATAAAGTATGCTTTTAATATTGAGCGAAAGGCTAAGTAGGTAAACATGTGACAAATATACAAACATAATACGAAAGGTAAAGTTCAAGCATTGGATAAACGATAAAGTGAGGAAAAGAGCAAATGAGACTTAGATCAAAGTGAAGGTCGATGTGAAACCGGAAACGGGTTTCCGGTGACTAATTCAAAGTAAACATTCATAATTGCAACAACACATTATTCGAGGGTAACCGAGCATGGTTTTGTTGTAATTGTAATTCGGGCATTACCCGAATTTGGTAGAACATATCGATATAGATAGGTTAGTAGCCTGATAAATTGCACAGACATACTATCACCAGTATATTATTCCGGTTTTATTTCATGATAAACTAATCCGATCTTTTCTTCTTGTTTGGTGACGCTTCATGCTTTGTTGGACGTTCGAACTTGTGTTGTTAAACATGAAGTGCATGTGATAAATAAAATGGTATCACGTGGTTTGAGATATAAAAAAGTTCACAAAGAAAACGATATAGCAACTGTACTCTGATAGACAAAATTTTACATGACAACTCGTCAAGCGACAAATAAAACTCGATTTTAAATCACAGATCATATGTTCAATAAATAAAGCTTCACAGCAAATTAACACTAAGAATAAAACAATAAATAATTTGTTAATATCACCAATAATCATTGTTTGATTTTCAAGAAAGGTTAAAGTTTCACATGTACCGGTCGTCAATGAATCTAACGCTTATTGAACTTATAAATTGTTACATGAATGTGTAAACTGTAGATTAATATGAATGGTTGCTATTTGTCACTCAAAACACCAACAGATTTTTCACTTGTGGTTTAGCTGGAAAGCGTAGTAAAAATGTAATCGTACGATCTGGATGAAGTAAACAAGATGCACAGATATTGAACTTCAGTATCTTTGGAAATCGGCTTTTCAACGATGTAGATTATGAAAGGTATTTCCAAAAGGGCACAATGAGACAATTGTTGTTTTGGTGCTAAAACGATAATTTATCAACATATCAATATCAATAGTCTTTATTTCTATTGTTTACATACATATCTTCATGACAATGTCTGATTTGAAAGAATAAATATAACCTCATCAAAATTGAAACAAAATAAAGAATAATACAAACTCTCAACCCAGTTTTTGCTTATAAAATGTATGTCCTAATACCATGAAGAATTACTTTTCTCATCAATATCAGTTCCAATGAAATAAAACAAAAATACCAATATCAAAATATTTTTGTGTATTGCAGTAAGCTTATTTTTCTGTATTACCCTCAAGGTCATATTGTTCTCTACGGGATTATTTTTACTGATCTATATCTGAGTAATGTAAACCATGAGTCACTTAGGTATAATGGGTTTTGATAATTACTATAGAAACGATTCGTATCGAGTTTGTTAACGGATCAAACACTTTGTATAATTGGTAGAATTACCCAACTTCTGGCACTTCCGCGTTCATTGACAAAAAGTCTGGCATTACAAAGTGGCGCCTCCTGTGACCGGTTCCGGAAAGAGAAAAGTAAATAGTATTAGGTTTACGTTGATTGTTGATAATCTAAGGCATTTAATTGGTGTGAATAGCTCTGTGTACTTTTGGTATATTCAATCTTATTATGAGACTAAGCGTTTCACGAGAATTGAATGTTTTATCGTAAGGACATTAGCACTATCAACTTCCTAAGAGGCTACCTTCTAACATTTCTATATGAAAACAATTAGCACATGTATGACTTTTTCAAATAACTAAGTACATACGCTTTCAGATAGCATTATATACCTTATCTGGGTATAAATTGAATGGGGCATTAACATAGCAATAGCAGGCTTTTTAATAATTATGAAATCTGTATAAAATAGGCAGATTTTAAAGTTATTGTTTTTCAAATCTCGCAAAACAAACACGCTTTAACCTTAAATAACATATTTGAAAACATATATATTTTACAAAGGTAATTGAATACATATGCCAAGCCTATAGCATGTGTGGAAGATATTAGTCGCAGTATTTAAAAAAAGATCCAGCATCTCATTAGTAAAATTGCAATGGGCAACAATAGGCAAATTAAATTATATTAAAACTAAAATTTAAAAGGACATGAGAAAAATATCGTGGTAAGCAGAGAATAAATATGTAAAAAATATGAAGAAGAAGACGCGTAGGCACGTTGAATGTAGAAGAATAACTGAGTCGTTAACGTCGTGCTTTGCTTTTTACTATTTTCTAGCACGTATAATTCGATAACTTATGCAGTTCTGATTTACATATTGTAATAAGGAATATATGTTAAACTAGAGAGTTTGGTGTCAGTTTAAGTCACTTTAAATTAATTTCATGTATAAATTGTGCAAATTGTCCATATTTATGAATCAATCAATCAAATGTATGAATATAAATTAAAACGTCAAAACATAACACTGTGACCAATTCAACGAAAATCTTTTATGTATGCTGTAAAACCTTTCCAAAATTACGATTTAGTTAATCTAAAATATTTATATCGAATTGAGTAACTTGTTATATCGCCGCTGCAAAGGCTTTTGTGATAACTTAGTTTGCTTGTAAAGGCTTCTGAGATAACTTAATTGTGTCGATATGATATATATTTTTTTTTCGAAAAAATATCTTGAAACGATAAATCAATTATCAAAAGAAACATTGAAAAAAATTGCATGGAGCAAATTGCCTATTTTCTATAACAATTGCTATGATTGCTTCTTAGTTTGTAATGAATTCAAAATCATGTTGTTCATTATGAAAACTATTACATTTTCTCAATTATATAAAAACATCTTTTAACTGAACTGTTTGTTCAAGCTGTTGTTGAGGGATAAAGAGGTTACCATGATGACAGTGGTTGTTTGTGTGTCTATATGTTAGAGTTCGTGTGTGCTAATGTGTATACTACTGAGGTTGCGGCGTGTGGTAACAACAACTGTGATATTAATTTGTTCACATATCCATGTTTTCATTTTATGTTTTTTTTTTTTTTATTAATATAGACTTTTATTTCCGTATGAAGTGATGATGTATATATGTAAACAACACCAAGACAATTTCCTCTTGTAAATGTGTATGCTTTTACAATATGGCAATACAGTATTCTCCGAACGTGTAAGACATATTTGCCAATTAGAACAGAGATTGAGAGTATTATTTTATATTTATTTTACATAAACCAATTAACACAAAAACGCCGGAACGGAAAACGCAACAACGACGGCTTTAAATCAAAAAACAAATTTCGCTACACGATACGCAAAAGATGAAACTATAAGAAAAGTATCACTTGTCGATCTAAAACTATGTTTCATGTAACTAATCAGGTCAAATGATTATTCATGCGTTAAGTGTAAATAAATATATAAACACTAGAGAGTTTAGCCTACGCAAATCATAGAGTGGACTTTCGAAGGTTCAAATCTCAAGTTGGTAATTAAAATTTAGTATTTGTGAAATAGCCTTGTTTGTCAAATTTATACATTTGCACTAAGACTCATCGGCCCGGTGGCAATCTTCTGTGATTGGGTAACATTTTATAATGCTTTTTAATCAAAATTTATTATAATATAAATACAGTAATTAATGCAAGCATAGATTAATGAATGAAATAACTAAAGAATATCTTTAGAAATGACTGGGTTGACTATAAAGGAATGAACTATTGCACCAATCTTTAAATAAATAGATGAATGGGTGAAAGAATGAATTCAAATGTGAATTAAAAACAAGCATTTGACTGAAGGAGTCAATATAAAAATAATCGAATCAATGATCTAATAAAACTATGGATACAATTATAAAGTTAATCATACTGTTGGAAAAATAAAAATAAATTGAACTCATGATAAATAAATAACTGTATGTATTGCTGAATTACATAATGAGTTTGGTTTAGTGCATATCACGTTTTATCAACGTGACAATAAAATATATTTTTCGTATTGATTATAGCAATAATCTGCTGATCTGCTTTGATTATTTGTATCATACTCGAAATCTGCGCATTTAATTAAAGAAATATACATATTAATTGTTTCCGGCTATCTGCATCAGTTAGCAATCAAAGTTCACTGCCTGACCTGATCAATTGTGTTTAGTTGTTAACGATTAGTTTTAATATCAAAAGAAATATATATTAATAGCACTGGGGGTTCGTTACATAATTGAAAATCGTCTAGGAGAGCGTGAGAGCTTTCTAATTCTTAAGACGACCAGGGTCAGAAGGGCTACGTTTAAACAAACAAAGCTGCATACAGCACGGCTTCAAAACCTGGTAACCGCTGTCTCAAATATGCTCATCAAGGTTTTTTATCCATCATATATAAATAAGAAGTAAAAAAGATGTTTGTATAGTCAAAAAAAGAAAACATTGTTGGTCTGAATTGGCCAATTGGGGGCGAAATGATTATACGCCGCAATTAATTTAACAAGAACTTTGTTAGGGATCATAAGAGTTTGCTCTCTGACCGATCAAAAGCCGTTTGATAACATAGAACATTTAAATCAGTAACCACATTGTACGTTTAGCTAGATTTGCGTAACTATCTCGACCGAGCAGGCTGTATGAAATACTTGACAGATGTAAACCAGACTTATTATATTTCTAGTTCTTTTTGCCCTTTAAAAAGATAAAATTCAATGTTGTTATGTTTGTTATTTTCAAAGATTGTTTTTATTTTCTCATATGTACCTTTTACTTTTTCATTGGGGTTTAATTTATTTCTTAAATCCTAGATGCGCAGACATAGGACACCCGTCGAGGATATTATCTTCCATGAGTTGATGGAGACGTTAAATTTCTAGAAAAACAAGATTTGAAACGTCTTTATATAAATTGAGGGTATTTTTAGACAAATCTAAATCTATGGCATTGCATAAGGTATTTATTTTACATACATTTCTTTTACAAGAAAAAGAATTATTGGGAACGATTACGTGTACAAATATTCATATTATTCAGAAGTTCTACATTTCTTCGCTAAAAAACCCTTTTGTATATTGATTCTAAGCATTCCGTGACTTTGAAAAAAAAATCTACTAAGACATATGTCTGCCTATATTAATCCTCTTCTCTATTGTAATTCACTTTCACGATTCTCTTAGGTTAAATAAAGTACTAAACTAGACACTGGGCTGAAAGTAGCTGAAGATCAATAGGTCGTGTACCTAAGATAAATTACTATTGTGTCTAGTTGTATATGGATTGCTTAAATGTCTGCATTCGGAGCTTGTACTGAGATTCATTCATTTAATTTCTATAAGCAGCTCAAACCTTTCAGACTAATTTATGAACAATTTCAGTAAGAGTATATTGAATACGTCTTAAAGTCCCAGACATATGCATCTTTGTCATGCAACAAACTTCAAATGACTAAAGGATGTTGGAAATATGAACAAAGAAAAAATTCTTATTGTGTAATCGATGGTCTAGCAATGAGCGTACTTGACTCTTATCTGGAATGTAGTGAGTTTGATGCCTTACACGCTTGCTCGATACGCTATAAAATGTATGTCTAACCTGGCCCAACGTAGGCTCATCTTTATAGTATATGTCTCTCGCGACATATAATGCTTAAGATAAAGACATTATTAGACAATTTTTTCTTAAGGTCAAATCAAAGTTCCTTTTTCATGAATTTATTTTCTACAGTGGTCACTCTTTGGAACTGATTACACGTTTTTCCTTTTAAACTCATCTACAAGATGCATTGACTGGTTTCCTATAATTGTAGTGTGTTACAAACAGTAAATTATTCAATAACTCATAATAATACACATCTTATTTCTTTTTGATAAAATGTCGTAATCTCGGAAATTCCTCGCTCATCGCGTTCGTTTCTGACGGAATATTTGATCAAAAGAAAAAAGAGAGATTTAATAATTTGATTACGCTATCCACAGAAAAAAACAATAAAGAAGAAAAAGAGCATATCAATCACATGTCTCCAACATTCAATATCTTTTAATTCCCGGGCCTTGACATTATTGTTATTTTTTGCTTAATTCATCTTTTCCTTTGTTTTCGAGGTTTTAATGATCTTTGGAGGTATACACCCAATAGTTGTGTGCAACTTTGTTCAAATATATATTTGACTTCACTAACCCGAGCAATCGTAATGAACCATTTTATGGTTGTACTTGATGTTCATATATACATGTGACTTACTAGAATTAAAATATAGTTAACGAAGGTGGTTTGCCCCAGGGAAAAGTTTCTGCTACCAGCAATTTGCCAAAGGTTTGAATCCAGCCTATCACGTATGTTTGCTGTTCCTCTCCGCTGCTTTGGTTAAAGACACTTATGTAGAACTCACCTTTAATATAACATGTGGGTGTTGCTAAAGGTCACAAACAACCAATCTTACCCTCTGTATTAAAGATAGGGGATGCTATATGTCAGATATTTTAAAGATAAAAATTGTCTCACCCCCAATTGTATCCAAAAATAATCCGAAGTGGCGCCTTCTGGGTACACTACTCGTCGTGGACACCCTAGGAAAAAATACAAAAAATAATAAAAATGTTATTTCTGTAGATGGAATTAACACATATATTAAGAAATCAACACCATACAAATGCTCAACACTCGTTATTGTATTTAAATGGTTAAAGTTGTGATATTAGATCGTCTCAAAAAGATATTGCAAAAGCCAATTGATATAGCTTCATTTTTTATTTCAGAGATCCAATCAGAATTATGTATCTCACCTATGAGGTAAACAGCCATAACTTCTACCAAGTGATCGATGGGAAGATTGTGTCTAATCTTAGGGTCAATCTTTTGTTTTTATATGTAAATATTTCTTTACCTTAGCATAAACCATTGACCCCACATTTTCTTCGTATCTTAAACATTGGGTCGTCCTTAACGATAACAGCTACCCAATAAATAACGATAATATCGTGTGGCTTTTTGATTGGACTGTCAAGAAATTGATATATATAGTTTTCACGCCAATTCATTGATATCAAGGGGAGCTCATATCTTATCGTTTATAAAAAGGAAATGTCGGTGAAGATTGAGGATATCGTATAACAACTTTTTTAAATGTAATCAGTGAAGGAAACACACGCATGTAATCAAGCTTTTCATTTACGACGTTATATGTACAATATTCGTGTTCTGCTTTTTACGAAATTATCTACAACGTTATCTTTTTATATTCAAAATATGTTATGAGGATTAAATCGTGTTTCATGAAAATGAGTAATCAATTTAAATCTCAAGTGCATCGTTGGTGTTAAGCCAGATTTCGTTAAAAGAAAAACATATTATGAAGCTAAAATATCCTCAAGACACAAATAAAAATAATACAAAATGTATATACTAGAATTGATAGAAAGGCGAAAATTATATTTATGTTTAAGTTTTATAAGAAATCACGGAATGTGTTGTTGTCTATTTACATACTATATTATGTTAAAGAACCATTGATTTTAAAAGTGGTTTTAAAGCTGCTTATCAACATTTTGAAAGGGTTAGCATTTATATGTTTCTTAATTCATTTTCATAAACAGTTTAAGATATAGATATGGAATACAGCTCGCTTGACCTTTTATATAAAATAACAATCATATCAAAAGATTAAAAGGGTGAATTCCTTTTATTTCATATGCGAACAACTATTGTTTTTAATAGAGCTTCTTATCATTTACAATACCCGTACTCCGTGACTAAGCTTACAAGTATAATACTTAGTTCACTAAATCGGGAGGTGCACAAACAAGGGACATACAAAGACACAATGTGCAGAAAAGTGCATGAAATTCGGTATTATCCAATCATTGACATAACTATTTTAACGACAAATCCTTGAATTTACATAGTTATTACACGTATTAATTACAGTATTTATTTCACACACGTTTTTCTTCTTTGCGTCATTTTTTGATGTAAAAATAACTTTTAATGAATGGGTTTCAATAAGTATGGCATAACATGAATTTAGGGGTTTGCAGGTTTTTAGGTTAAAGACGCGTGATAATAGACAAAAATGTCGAAATGTGTAAGGTTTCTTTTGTCCATGATATTACATTAGAATCCACAAAACATAAACATACTTTATCATAATATCTTATTTCTTTTAAAAACATAAGTCAGGATAAGCATACACAACGTAACAAAAAAATGAAAAACGGAAGAAATAGAGACATCAAACTAAAACTTGCAAACGTGCTTAACATACCAGAAGAGTATGCCAAGTCACTGAATCAATTTTCAATTTATCGTGTCTGAGAAGAATCCTTGAAACAACCTTGAAGGATAAGACACCAGACACTGAAGTACTAGAGCGTGCAAATGCTTTTAGCATTGTCTGCATTCTGAAGAATATTCAGTTGAGAAATAGGAGACCTTTAGTCCGAATACCAAATCCTTGTATTTCAAAAGCAATTTTCTACTCAAAGCTTGCATGTGGAAAGAGGAAAATTGGTGTTCCAAATTTGTCAGCGTTTCGGTAAAACATTTGTCTTATGGTTACACATTCTAACAATTCCTTCGCAAACAAATACAAGCCGTATATGAACGTAAAATAATGAACATACTTTCATAATTGGTTTGATAATTCAGTGTTAAGTTAAGCTAAGCAACCCAAAATTCAAAGCAAGAAGGCACTCGTACGCACCGTCAAGAAGAATATTTATGTTCCTTGATGCATAAAGGTAAATAATTAAAATGTTACAATGACAAAAAGTTTGATTCACACCGGACTTCTCATATTGATTATGTTGTTGGTAACTTGTTAATGGGTCACTATCAGCGTTTTTAGAACTTGTTGATTCTATGAACCTTGATTGGTTTGTGATTTCCTAAGTTTATATCAATATCGATCTGTTTGACGATTTCTTAATTTTGAGCTGTCAAGCTTGAATCAATGAAGACACATTTAAAATGTTATGAAACAGATCAGAAATAGATCAAAGAATTTGTAAAATATGTGATCAAAGTATGGACATAAATGACATTCATAATGTTATCATACTAATACCGCAATAGGCTAAATTACATCATGAGTTATTTTATAAAGGAAATGACAACTCATGGCTAACCCACATTGTTTTTTTTTTTAAAAAAAGGCTCAAAACAATAATATCAAGACTGAACATCAAAAGCTTCTGGATTTGCAGAAGGTCAAGAAACTATCAAATTATCAATAGAAAACACAGCTGCCAACTTATACCAAGTCCTGTCTTTCACCTAATCTGAAAACCGTAAGTTCAAATACACAAATTATCTACTTTTACCCCTTAACAAAATCTTAAAAACAGCAAACATCTAATCACCTCCAAAAAATGCACCTTTAAATGTAAGAACAAACAACTAAAAATATTTTTCTTTTTCGAGATCATTAAAAACACAATGCGCCCGTTTATGAAAGTGTTTATACTATCGTGTCTAAGATGATACAAAGACTGGCATTCTAGGTATATTACTCCCGGAAATACACATTGGAATACAAGATATAATTATGACTTGGTTGAAGGTTAAATGCTGCTATTGTTTATTTACATTTTTACTCTACACGCAAGGCCTTAGTTCTCTTTTAGTTCCTAAGACTAAGGTTCGGGTTACGAGGTGCAAGATCATTCCCACTTCATTTTGGAAACAATTTCATTGTCACAAAAATGTCAAAAGGGTGCGCCACGTCCCCGAATAAGGTGACGTTTGTTAATATTGCCATACCTAAAGAATCCTTAATTTTAATCATGCAATATGAAAGTTAAACGATTATGTAGATTCATCAAAAAGAAAAGAAAACAGCTACGAAAAAAGGAATGCTGAAAAAAACAGAATTAATATGGGTTCTATATATAAACTGAAAGAGCAGTTTAGGTTTTGTCTAATACCTGGTCCTTGAAAGTGACTTGGCTGCACCGAATGTCGCCAAAGTGGACTACTTTCTTCTCTTGATACTATTTCTCCTTGCTCTATATCTCGATAGGGTACAAAACAATTTACAATAATTGTATCGTCTCATCCCGAATCATGGCCACCCACGTTGGGAACAGTATGCTACAGACAACATTTCGTTTCAAAAGATAGTGAATTACTCATATGCCTTGAGAATGAGGGTTGATTATAATAATAGCTAACTCGTCGGAATATAAACTACGACCCAAACCTCGAACCGGTACAAACCAATTGACAAATTTAAAATATCCCGCCCCGAGGCCACCGAGGTAAAAGTTGTATATTTCAGTTATAACGAAAACGATCGTTTCCTCAACGTTTATTTCTTGGTCTTGTTGAACAAAGTTGAAAAAAAACTATGAATATAGAAATAAATTAACAAAAAAATATATATAAAATGATAGAGAAAAAAAATGAAGAGAAGTAATAAGACAAACTTGAATTATTCTCATAGTAGGTGCAAAGAGTGCAAACTGGTGTAAATAAGTAACAATTAGTTAGTAAGGTAACAAAAATATGTTGCTATCGTTTGTCATGAATACATTAATGTTTTCTGACAGACTTGTCTTCATAACATGTGTCTGTCTTGCTTTGCAAATATGTGCATTTGCAATAAGATAACTGCACATCAAAGGTAATAACACTTCAACACTGCACAACTTGGATAAGAAAGGCATTCATCTTTTCATCAAAAGCATAATAAACAACTTCTTTAACATAAGAAACGAATTAGTTAGTGTTTAGGTCTAATTTCACGCCCTCGTAAAACAACAATCTAATTAAGCAGACAGTTACGTTTGGCAAACAGTAGACATTATTTTTATGACTGCTAACATTTTTCATCGGAGACTTGTGCCATTTAAAGAAAACACTCCAAGAATGTTCTGAATAATTCAAATGAAAAATGCCGTTCCAGAAGATCATTATTCTTATTCTATAATGCGCAGCAAAACGCTTATTTTTTTAATATATAACACTAACGGCTGAAGTACCCGGTATTGCCTGGGAAGAAGGAAATACCCAAAAATAATACACGCATTGGCCTGATCTCCGTGAAAAAGTGTTTACAAGAAATGCCATTAAAGGGATCCCTATCCCTTCGCTATGCACCATTCTGCCTTTACTTCCGATTTGAAAATTACCCATACGCCCCTGCGTTCTACAAAAAGAAGGAAATAACACACATTGGGGTCTGAAGGTTAAAAACACATGTTAATTGAATCAACCCTTTGTATACACGGAAAGAGCACATCGCCTTAAAGGATACATAAACAGGAAATAGTCCATTTGCGCGAGGATTAAGTTCGTCCGTTAAGGCAATATATAGCTATGGTGCATGGTGGAAGTCGAACAATTTTAATGTTTCTGAAGTACCCAGAATTATTGCGTGATATCATCCATGTATTTGCTGTTTATCAAAAAAATTAATTTGGGTTTCTTTTTACTTTTTAATCATAAATAAATCACATCCGGACCAATACAGATTATGATGAGTGATTGATTACGATTATGCTTGCAATGACATGAAAATAATATACAAACTGACATACAGACATCTGCTACTATGTAGAAGAAATGTTCATATAATTATCTGACATCAAACCTTATCATTTATATTGCCACTTTGTATTAAGAGGACTCAACAGTAGTAAATCGATACACTGTACTGCATATCATTCAAGAAAACGTGTCGTTTTTTAGATATCTCAGTCGTTTAATATGATAATACATCATCAGATGCCATTGAGCATGGTATTTATGTAACAACGTCTTCCATGAACTTGAAGAAGTCAAGAGTGATGAATAGAAACAAAGTAAGCTTGGATAGAAATAGAAAAAGAAAAGATGAAGAAATCAAGAGATAGATGGCGTGGTGGAGGTCAGGGTCAAATGCAGACAGCAATCATTTGAAAACATACAAGCCGAAAATAAGTAAGTTTATAATAAAATGACCGACTTTTAACGACAAGTTGACCAAATCTGAGATTAGGATAGTTATAAACGACCTTCAATTAACTGATTTAATTTTGAGTCAACAACTGTTTAAAAGGCTTGCCCGTTTTTGCACCAACCTTATAGGAAAGATCTGTTGGTTTCCATGATGTAATATCATTTCTTAAAGCAAAAACTAACACTAAAGTTAACTATATGTGTTATATACATGCTCACAGTCAACCACACATGAATCGATTATACAAATATATTCTAATGCCCTTAGCCAAAGACTGACGCAAATTGCACATGTAGAAAGTAGCTTTTGGTTCAATCATTATACTATAATAACACAATTCAGCTTCCATTAAGCCATACTAAATTGATGTTTGTTTATAAGCATTCATTAAATTACAAAGATGTTGAGGGGCAAATTATGCGTTTAATTGTGAATAGTTCTCTTTTTGGCAAAAACTCATAAACAACAGTATCTTATGCTTTTTCTCACGTTTTTCTCTGTTTGTGTTTGTTATACAAAATGTGCAATTTGCACGCCATTTAAGATATATAAGTAATATGAACGGAGGAATTTGTATAATAATTGCGTTTTCATCTTTTCTACGCTGTGAATGAGTTATATGAATCAATATAATTATCGGTCTAGATATTCATTTTAAAGTAGAGAGGAAAACAAAAGAAATGTGTCAAACTACTTCCGTATCAAAAAAAAACTGCCCGATTTAAGGAATTCTTTTTTATAGTACTTAGTTAACATACATTTTGGCATACTTTATTGGATTATTTGTTGGAAAACTACTTGTGTTCATCTCTTGCCTATCACATGTTTTAATACTCATTACTATTTTCGAGGATTTTCTCAAATCCTAATCATCTCATAATGCCAATGGGCAAACAGAAAACATAAGAGAGGCAATTCGTAATTTCTTGCCCACGTTGCCTTGGTTTTGGCTTGATGACACTTATCTTCGATTGACTGCTTACCCAAAATTGTAATGGGAAACGATATATTGCCAAGTGCAAAAAGTGTTAGACATTATGATATAACAATGAATCAATTTCTATAATATATATACACAAACATAAATACGTTATATTGTTATATCTTATTCGAATTTTATTATATTTTTAAACACAGACATTTCATAATTGTTTTCCCGATGCGTTCTTGCTACGTAAAATAAATCATTGTGTCGTTGAAGATACCATAACAAAATACATCCTGTTCGTTCAGGGTGGTCAAACGTGTAGAGCTATTATCGTGATCCATAACATGGCTACAAATGACCAACAATATAAGCTCAATATCAATCAAACGTTGAAAACTTAAGTATCTACCCATTCATTTCAATTATTATAATCTAGAATGTTGATATAAATGCATAGATATCATCATTACTGCATCTTAGATAAGTCAATGGCCCATTAAAATGAGTTTAAGTTCATACATATTAATGTTTATTTAAATTGACTACACTTTGATCGTGTGCATCTCACTGCAATAGAACAAATAAATTAGGAAATAACTTCAATCAGTATAATGTTCTAAGAAATATGCGATCAGTTGGAAAGATCGTGATTGTAGGACTATGAAAGTCTAAATGAAGAAAAAGTAACTTTTAATTTTTTTTAAATTACATATAGCGGTGTTCGGAATGCCGTTGTTCTTTAATATCTGATAAAAGTTAGGGTTGTTTAAAGGTTCTGTTGTTCAATGATTTATTGTACATATTTTAATGTAAATGTACAAATCAGCTCTACAAAGAGACAAATCGTTTACAAAAAGGTAGTATATAAAGCTTACACACACGCAACCAGATTCGAGCAATAAATGCAAGTAGTTATTCTTGTTTTGTCCAAACTATATAAATTATAGAATTAAACTTGTCCAAAAAACAATCACAAACTATTGATACTCTTTAGGATTCATAATTTATTTTTGTGTTGACAGCAAAACTCTCAAACACGATTTCATATCAACAAAACAATCACAACAAACATGATTTTTTTAATACAATGATAAGAAAAGCAACACACAAGGATAAACAAGAAGACAATCGAAGCGCAAAAAAATGCAGTTAACTCATAGTCATTGTTTTAGGCGCAGATGTCGCCACAGAAAGAGGAATGATATATGGATATTGCCTGTTGTGACACCAATCGTCCTTTGATCGATTCCACCAGCAAAATATATAAAGAACAACGACGTGTCATCAACGGCAATTCTTTTGTTGGTGAAAAAGCAGTACACATCAGTTTAACTGTATCTTCATTGCTTTTTAAGCTAATAACAAGAACTCATTTTCTTAAACGTTTGGCTATGACAAAATCAGTTTTAATATGACAAAGCCTTTGTTTTATGTTATCAGTCCTGGAACACTTTTATCGAGATAGTACACTTATCTTCGTTTATAGACCAACTTGTAGGAGGCTAGCTAAATATTGGACAATAAGCGAATGCAAAGTTTGTTTTTGGAATGGGAACTTATGGATTTACAATAAAAACAAACAGTTGCCTAAAGGCATGCCATGGTTTCGATAATAAATTGTGTTACACGTCTTGGGAATTATTAGAAACATCAGGACTATAACTTGTGATAGTATAGATCGACAGCACGTAATGGGAATTTTACAGCCTTGTTGAACGCGTTTGCGACGGTCGTAATTTATCGATAAAATAGTAGATAGTAGTTTTTCATGATGCCAATGAGATGAGTTCATAAATGATAAAGAACTATCTTTGATCCGATCTTAGTTCGGAGAAATAAAATGAACTGTTTCGTGAATTCGTACAAATACAAAGAGGTTATTGCTTTGCCGCCCACAAAGAGGCATAGTGACCCAAGAGACGTTGATGTTTTGTAAAGAGGAATACGTGCATGGCAAATACATATTTGTCCTTATATCTTATTGAATGTACTTTTTTGCTTCATACTTTCAGTATACATGCGCACGTATATTTAAATCATCATAACCATGGTAAAATACATATAAAAATGTATTACTATTCGAGAAGGAAATAAAGAAATTGGAAACCCGTCAGTAAGACATTTATTATTGTGTACATGTCATTTCTATGTGTTCTTTTATTTTCAACGACTTTCATATTTCAAAATCGTTTATTGTTGATTTGTTCAGATCAATATTTCTTGAATTTTATTTCGCTAGTTCTGAAAAAACATATAATGCATAATGTTACCATAAAGTATCATATTGCGCTATATAACATCGTGTTCTCTATATGCCTGGATTCATAACACCAAGATATAGTAAGCGTTAACTTCCTAGAACAATAACTACATGAAAAATAATTAACAATTTACTATTCTTCGATGCTGCATCATGATTTGTTGCAATTTTTGTGTTTTTAAGTCTATAAGATGAGATGCAAGAGTGTAAAATAAATATTATACGTGCAAAATGATTCACTATTTGATGAGGGTTATGTTTATCTTTAGATTTGATCAAGATAACAACAAACTGGATGGAACGCGACGGAAGTTATCTACTAAAACCACATCAGCTTTTACGAAACTAATTTATTTTCTTATACAAATCATGGTTGATAAAGTTTGTGTCAATCAGATCTTCTGATAATATAACGTAGGAATTGATTGACAATCATCGCCGCAGCCGTTTTTACAACAACTGCATCATGAAAACAGATATTATCATACTTACCACTCCATATAATCATAATACTAACGCCGTTAAACATATCTATTAAAGCTTACCACTCCTTAACAGCCTAATTGTAACTACATTAAACATATTTTTCAATAAAAGCCACCTTTTGCCAACTTATGTCTTCTATTCTAAACCTTTAGGAAAACCCTCTTGGCTTGTGATCCTAAGGTATGTTCTCTGGTCCCTTATGTTTACTATTTTACACATATAAATATGGCACAAGATATGGTTTAAGAATATTATCAACTGCTTTCTGAGCTTTTGAAAGCGATTTTTGATTATTCTATTTGTTGTTTGATTGTAATGCTTACGTTTTAATGCATTATGCTTTGCCTTTTTGGTTGAATGTGTATGTGTGTGTCTGTGTGTGTCTGTGTGTGTGAGTGTGAATGCAAATTTCTGAAACATGTTTGCTTTGTCATTAAAAGTCCATTCATGTAGATTTATATTTAATCATTTTTCTGCTAAACACAATGCGAGTTTCGCAAAATTGTACTAAGTACTTTCATACATTTAGTTTTATTATCATTAACATGATTCTAATATTTATTCAAGTATGTCTCAAGATAGCTACGGTATCCTTGGAATGAATTTGCAAAATATTTTTCTCTAATATTCTATGTAGCAACTTGATCGCTTGGATAAAATTGATGTTCAAATCATAATATTGACAAGTTCTTCTACACGGGCGTCAAACATGAAAAATGATTTGATATTTTCAGGGTTAATTTGCTGGTAATCAAAATGATTCGTTGCTAACGAGTCCCTTGTATTGACTACTTCGTCACACTAGTTGTATACACAAGTTGATGTGCCAGCAAAAACAATCACTATAATAAACCACCGTGCTTAGATCTACCTGTCAAGACACTGTTTTAGACATAGAAACTTTGTGATCCTATCAAATTTAAAAGACGAAAGACGCTGACGCAAATGCATGCAACAGTAAGCTAAAATAGAGTATTGAATGTGTAACATAAATGTGTCATATGATAAAAAAAAACCTTAGTCTCTAAAACTCTCATAGATATGACAATGTTTGTTTAAATTAAAAATTGCTTTGGAATTCCCATATTTAGCCTAATTGATTAAAATACTAGACCAATCCGTTTAATATTAACTTAATGACACTCAAAGTGAAAAAAGTGTCAATTTTTAAACTTTCTGTTTAGGAAGGAAGCTATCCAACCGTCTACTTTTCATAAAACACTTTTTGCGTTGTGGTCGATCAATAATCACAAGAAAAACATCAATGCAATTCAGTCTGTCTCGACATTTGCTTGTAATCCTATCATCGGGCTTCTAGTGCAACAAGTTCAATAACCCCTTAAGCTACCATGGCATCGTATAATATCGATTATTCATCATAAATGCATGTTACACAATTCAGTTTGCTGAACGTGCTAATCAGAATTGCTATATATTCTTTCATAAGCACAACTGTCAAAACAAAGCCATGACCCAAACATAAACATGGATTCTTGCAGATGTTGGCCTACCTACACCGATAGAGCGAAATCAAAACGGTTTCTTAAGTGTTCTATGCACAATATAGGAACTGTGAATAAAGGAAATTCAAAGCTTTGTTTCAGAGCAGAAATCATATGATTGGTAATTCTTCAATTAGGTTTATGAATACATATATTTCAATAACTAGCAAGCGTTGCCTGTTAAAATTATATCAATATTCATTCATTCATTCGTGTGTGTTTACTTTCTCTCTTCTGCTTTATTCTATCAATATATCATACTGTTTAAACAAGGAATGTCGCCTGTCTATGTATAATATACATATAATGATGTAGAAACACATTAAATATTGATTAAGACTTCCACCTAAAATAATATGAATATGACGTGAACAATGACGTCAGTTGTCCCCCCGTGTGCATTAACCTTCTGGCTGGATATGAATAATACATTCATCGAAAGTTTTGGCGCGCTCATACCGCTTAACAAACATACAAATATAAATAGCTGTCTGGGCGTAATTTTTCATTGCATATATATATTTATAAAGTGTTATGTTGCTGTTAGGAGGTATATATGCCATTTGTTTTAAATATATCAAACAAAAGAAAGGTAAAACTTGTCACTTACGCCTATCAATAATCATTAAATGATGTAACCGCTATTGACAAGTGGCCTCTATGCACAAGTTTGAATTTAAACTCAAGTTTTTAGCAAATACCAATCATTTTAAATTCCTGCTGTATGCCTGCCACTCGTGAGCCAATACCGTACTTGACAATAGGCTATAATCAGACATATGTTATGACAAGACTTTCTAGGAGAATGAATTATTTATTTATTTATTTGTGTATTTGTATGCAATGGGATTAAAGTCACGGTTTTAACTCAATTGGACTGGAACTTTCGCAGAATGTTGGTAGATATTGCCAAATGTGTGGTAAAGCTTTTAGTAAAAATCAGTCGAGTGTAAGAAAGGTTATTAGCTTATTAGATATATTTATCTATGTGTCAATATATCTATATATATATATCTATATATCTATATTTCTCTCTCAATGTTTTTCTTAATATTCTCATTATGTCTCTCCTGATCTCTATCTGTTGTCTTAGCCATATTCTCGATATTCAATTTACACGTTTAAGCTATCACCAGCTTTGCATGTTTGCATAATGAGGTGAGTTCGAAGAGTCTTGATCTCTTCACACCAGAAAGGGATTATTCCACATAACATTCAAATGAAATGTATGCTATCGAAACCTTTTAAACATCGATGTTCTGACGTAGCTTAAGTCAACTGCTTAGGATTCAGCTTGATAAAATTAAATACAAGCTTGGATTGTAACCCATAACACGGAAAAAGCTATCCGAATCACAGCGCTGCCCATACGACGGGCTAGAACGGATAATGAAAGAAATAACACAGTAAGCTAAATATTACACTTTAAGTTATTTCACAATTCGCGTCGACGGAAACAACAACTTAAAGTAGATATTATTATAATCGAGCGTATCTTTAAAACAGGTTTTAAGCCAAAGTGCAGTCAGACTATACAGAATATAACAGCTTATACCTTAATCTTAAGTCATTATGATTATAGAGTACGTTTTATCCGAGTCCATGTTATACTTCTAGAAGGAAGTATTGTTCGTCATGCGTCGACTACCCTGCGTTCAATGAGTGCACACATTATTCATGGAGTTTCCTGTACGGAAGGAGTAGTGATGTGCATTTTACCGCATGTTAGTTGTATTTTTTTTAGTTCTCGTGTTTACAGACAAACACACATACAAGCATAGTGATCACATTGTCATCCGGTTTCGGATGATAATGGATAATGCAAGCTTTCTGGCATTTTCTCTTCTTTGGCCTCATCAAATAATTTTCGCTCCCTGACCCTGTCATCAGTTTCGATTTCTGAGATGAAGGGAAATAATTTATTTGTCAAGCTTGGAGTGGGTTAGATCACGCATTTGATGATTGCCCAATTTGAATTTTGGCTTGCGTGAGTTAAATTAACAATATATAAGCAAATGCCATATCGTATTTCAGCACATTGCAGATGAGCTATCTAACACGATTTTGAATTGATTTAATGACATGTTTTGATGAAAACGTGAATATTTTATTAAACAACAGAAACTGTCAAAGTGCTTTTTAGCTTGATTATTTTGCTATGATCAACAAATTTGATTTATCCAAACTGTTTAAGTGTCTGGAGGGTGGAAGCAAACCAACGTGATTTGTTCTGTGTATTTTCTGGTAACTTTAATGTTTCTACCTTCACTAGAAACTGTCGAGATCGTTATTCACTTTTGGCAATCTGTACGCAAATCGCACCATATTTTAGAATAACAAGCCAAAACATACACAAACACGGAAGCAATAATTTTCTCTACTATCGTTCGAAAGTACGGCTCAATAATTATTGTCTTTTTAAATCTATTATCGGTGAACACTGTACACTTCCAATCTCTTGCAACATCGTTTTAATCAATGATTATAATTCAAGTTAGATGTCGTGAAGCTTTGCAAAGATTTAAGACACCTAACAAAATAATTCAAACGGTCCTTGATAGAACAGGTAGAAAAAACAAGTAACTTTGGTGCTCGGTGAAAAATGTAGGCGAAGGTTTTACATCCTCCCGTTTTAGTTTGTATTATACCTGTTTTCAATGTAAGAGAATGTTTTTGTTAAAATGTATGTTTTGACACGATCCAGTTGGCCCTTATTCAGTTTTACTTCGTGTGATTGTTAAAATTACTTATTTGAACCACGCATTCAGTTTTTTAAATGAGATTAATTAGAAATACTGCTTCAGGTATACTTCTATGCTTTTTAAAAGTTGGCCATATGTTTTTTATTTCGAGGTCTTATTTCAAGACATCTAAGTTTAGGCTATTTTAAGCTCAATGAATATTCAGCACACCACTTCACGTGTAATAAAATCATGTAATATTATATGGTGGTCAAAAGAATCAAGCCATAAATTGGTTTTACAATATAAAAATTATATTGAACGCAAGAACATCGCCTTTTTATAACATTACAAGTCCTTCAAGCCATTAAAAAACGTATTAGAGTAAATAAAAAATTGTCAGAAACAAAGGGAAAAGTAACGACAAAAGCTTTGAGCTTTTAATTTAAAAAACAACTGTTGAGTTGCACAAGAAAGCCTATCCCAGTTAACAATTGCGAAATATGCACTGGTAACCCCGGGCTAAATGGAGAGAACAAAAATTAGATTATTGATGATGCGTTCCAGATGTATTAAATAACGACGTATGAGCCAAACAATAAAAAGATAAATTTGAGAAACTATTGTGATTGTGGAATCAAAAAGATAGACGCAATTTTTGAGTGTTGTTTTGGTTTCACTTCAAAAAGTAATAAATAAAACAGAAACTTCACAGGAATACTAGTGAAGCTACAGTAACAGAGTATACAACTAAATACAAGATCTTGTTTTTTTTTGAATTCCTATCTTAAGGAAATGTGCTTGGAATAGGGTTGAAAAATCATAGATAGATCTATTTTGAAAAATGCCACAACGCCTTTTCCTCGGAAAAATAAAACAGTTTTAAACATATTCTAATGGAACCTTTCTGATACATTGAATTTCCTCCGTGGCAAGTACTTTATGATTTTAAGAGAAAATGAGAGAAACAGAACATGGAAAACGACGGGGTCAGAAATAGTTAATTTGAAATAAATTGAATTTTATTTGAGAATGGTAAGATTAATATTGATCTAAACACATACAATATTGTATACATAGATGCTTAAAGATTGAGAAATGCAATTGACTTCCTTTTGCAAGTTTCCATGTGGGGGGG
>JAUUEB010324229.1:0-12699 GCA_032362205.1 Clione limacina
TTACTTTCTGTAAATGGGTGGACGCTAACAGAAGTCTACTAACAGTAACAGCCATGTCGACAAATTGGGTCACATAAAAACAACTGAAGAGAGGATTCATAGGCTATAGGATAGGCCAGGAGTCAGGAGGCCCAATAGTCTCTCAATCAGGGTTGAAAAAAGCATGATTTATTTGATTTTTTGACATTAGATTTGGGTGATTTTTAACTTTTTGAAAACCATATAAATTCAAAGTATGTTAATGTCTAGCGTACAGACTCAGTGTATGACTGAGGACTGTATGTTAAGCTTACAGAGAGAGAGAGAGAGAAAGAGGGGGAGAAAAAGAGAGAGAGAGAGAGAAAGAGAGAGAGGGAGAGAGAGAGAGAGAGAGAGAGAGAGAGAGAGAGAGATAGAGAGAGAGAGAGTGAAATACGAATCTGGGGGAGAATATAGATAGAATGAGAGGAAGGTATGAAGACACATATAGAGAGAGAAGGTGAGCAAGATCTGAGAAAGATAGGGACATGTGTATACATGGGCGAGCTTAAATTTGTATTTGATAAATTGCCAATTTTGTACCTGTTGTGCATAAAATGCAAGTTTTCCACTTGAAGCTTGTTTACATTCCCAGATTTTTCCTACATGAAAAACGAAAGCAGTAGACTTTATCTTTATTCTGTCTGATTAAGATTTATTATCTTATAATACATCTTCATAGCTACAATCTTGTTTATCTGCTTGGTAAATGAAATATGATTCATATTTTTTCAAATGTAAAGAAAATACAAATTAATCGTTTAATAAATTTAAAAAACTCCATCGTAATCTGATACATAAAAATAGCAAAAATAAAAAAGCTTGCTTTATCTGAACGCTTTTGGGAAAGAGGGATAATCTCCCGCCAAAATGTAACCCATCTTCTTCTTCCTCAATATTATATCTCTCAAGATACATGTAAACCTGTAAATATCATTTTACTCAGACTTGAGTAGAGACACTGTTTCTAGCATTTAAAAGCGAATTAGTTAGACCAATCGGATTAAACAAATCTGATAACATAAAAGCAAAAGGAGTAAAAATTTGGTGTCGCTAGTGTGATAAAAACATTGTTACTTTTTTATTGTCACAGAAGAAGGTTAAATCTCTATACAAAAACTAATATTAAGTCGCTAAACGTTCCATCAATTTGTCGATCTGGATCGTTACGCTCCCTGTCATTGCAATTTTATCATCACGTATTTTCAAAAGCTGCAATTAAATCTCAAAATGTCTACAACAAATATTAGTTTAAAAGTTTTAAACACCTGACGAAGAACAGTTACTGTTACCAGACTTCCTCTAAGAATCAGCTCAGCAGAAGAAGAAGAAAATGTCGAAAGACCAATCATACCCTAAGGTTTAAATGCATTATTGTTATCCCCCCCTCCTGCAAAGTCTTCGCGCAAATACTCTCCTCTTGAGGGAATCCCTTTCAAAACCCATGCGCTTTACACCCTTATTGTAAGCACTTCGCTCACGTAGAAAATCACAGGAATTACGTCTTTCTGACAGGTGTTTAAATACCTTATAAAAATAGTATGAAATTTTTAAAGTCGTGCTTTTTGCTGTGGCACTTTGCAATTATTAGTATGAAATTCTCAAATAACCCCTAGACGAACGAACCTACCTATCTACCTACATACTTTTAGGCAATTATAATATAAACAAAGATGAGGTGGTTTAGTGGTATGCTGACCAGATCTTTCCTAGCTTTATAGAAGCTTACAAGAAATGTGTTGACTACGCAGTGTTATAATTAAGGTAAAGTTAAGATAATCGTTGAAACACTTAGGACAAAAAAAAAAAATTTCGGCAGATGTGCCTTCATCAGGGCAAAACAAAAACAAAGGGAACTCGATCAATGAGGCATAAAAAAGAGAAGAAATAAATATACCAATTGTTGCCTGATGGAGGCACATCTGGCGAAAATGTGTTGTTTTTTGTCCTCGTTTTTCGTCCTAAGTGTTGCAATTACTAACTATAATTGGGTTTTATAAAACTTTGATGATAAAGATTAAACTCTTCTTTCTTCTAAAGTTTCCCAGTTGAAATTGTTGATATTATATGTTGTATTTCCTGTTTTCATAATAAAGTCCCTGTGAAAAATCTCCCAGCAATCTACTAACTTGTATGCCTTCCCATCACTTTTTTTAGGGGGGGGGGGTCAAAAAAGAGAGAGACTGAGGAGCAGAACAAAAAGGAAGGGAGAGAGAAAAAAGAAGTGGGTAAGGAAAAAAGAAACGGTCATAAGCGGCATATCAATATCGTCACGGGGGACAGAGATCTCCCAGTTGTCTTGGGGGAGGGGTTATCTCTGAGTTTCTCATTCTCCATTTATTAGGACATTATTGATGGGGCATTGGGAATGCCGATCTTTGATGAGCTTTAAGTTAGAAATACGAATAAATGTCCCAAAGTTGCACAATTTGGGTCCGATTTTCCAATTTCGTAAAGCTCCATTCTAAGCTACATACTGTAGTATGCTCGAGATTTGCAAAGTTTATATTTCCGGGGAAAGATATCACTCCAAGGGTATCGCGTCCATTAACTCAGAATTACTTGACTAAAGCTTGCCCTTCCCCTTTTTCAAAATACTTACTACGCGTCTGCCCAAAGCTTCTTTACCGTATATCACATATTCTGATTCGTCATGTGTATTACGTGACCTAAGTCATCTCAGCCTTTGCTTTGTAAGGAGGGCATTGAGACTCTGGACTCCTGCTTGCTCAGGTACCTTATTGTCGGTAGCACAGTCATCTATCTTATCAAAGAGAAAAATAAGAAAGGATAGAGGCCAATTTATCGGTTTGACAAAACCAAACTGAACCCACGCGCAATATTTTTCAAGTTTGCATTGGTCCTCAAATGGGTTGTTTCAAAATCTCGACACATGACAAGATAAAATTCATCAAACACATGTTGTTGTAAAAGTCACTTTTGTTAATTCAAACCGTATGTCGTACCATTTTCTTATCTGTTTCAAATCAGTGCGACCTGTCTGAAAATAGAGACACATGCTTGCGGCTTTCGTGAAGCATCGCATTCAAGGGGGATATTAAAAGAACTGATTAAAAATACGTCCTTTAGTCATCTCTGAATGAAGCTAAGACAGCGCGACTGATGTGGCTAAAGATCACTGGTTAAAAATAACCAATCTGCCTGCTAATCTTTGCTCGAGTGCTCTTCGCTTTATGGCTAACCAGTAGGGTTAACCACAGCTACAGTTTACCCAGTTATAAACGGGTTTTAACCAGTTATTCCCCAGGCTTAGTATTAATGCATCATCAGGGAAAAGCACGTCCTGATTGTGATTCTATCTATCGTAATGGATTTTAGCCAGCCGACTTTAAAAAGTTCTCCATCAGATCTTGGTTGTAAATATATACCTCCTGTCGCTGAGTCAAAGGCAAAGTTGAGCATGACTAAAAAAGAAGATGTCAAAAAGAGTTGGCACATATCAAATCCTGGACCCTTTTGGTGGAGCTCCGTCAAACTGAACGACACCCTTCATATCGATAAGGAATGACTTATTTACACTGCGAAGTGTTGGTGGACATCCGATCACCTTTCTTAGTCTTTAGCGGTGAAGATCACATTAAAGACACCTCTGATGTTGCACTCTGCATGTCTTTGAATAATGCTTTTGTCAATAATCATTTCTACAATTCAGTAATGCTTTAACTGCCGTGTTGTGAATGGTTTCCGTCAATTGGGTCCATGCTTTGAGGGAAGCATATGTACACATAAAGGGATCAACATGAAAAACTTCCTTTATACTTTCGTTGTAATTAGTCACTATATCAGTGAGACTTGTCTTGACGACATAAATTCTTTGGCTTCCTGGAGGTTTTGCAAATTGCAACTTCATAGGTTGAAGTCTGATATCATAAACCTAAAGTGAGTGATCCGAGTCGCAGTCAGTACTTTGGTAGGAACGTGAAATCAGTCACTAGTGGCATTCCTCAGGAGGTTGTGCTATGTCTAATTTAATATTAATAAATGACCTTCCAGAAGGCTTGAGAAGTGTATGTCACATTTTTGTAGATTACACAAATATTTGCAATAGTTGTGATAATCATGATATTATCAAAGATGACATCACTAAATTTAATGTTGGAGTTAAAGATGGTAGTTACTTTTTAATAGCCGTAAATGCGAGTGCCTTCTTTACCGCTAAAAATTCCCCATCAGGAAGTATTTATTTTCAACTGTAGATGGTCCATATGAAATAAGCAGTGCAAACACTGAAAAGGAATGAGGTGTCACTTTTGATACATCCCTAAAATTTGACCTACACATAAAAGCTGCTGTCAATGAAGCAAATGCTGTCCTAGGCATAGAAACAAATAGGTAATAATAATTCCTTTATCTATGGTCCTAGGACTTATAAGGAGAATTTTGACTTGATCGATAATAACGTATTCCTTAAACAATATAAAGCTCTTGTAAGGCCTTATCTAGAGTATAGCCAGACAGTCTGGAATCCTTACCTTAACAGGTAGGCAGTTCTAATTGAGAATGTACAAAAGAGCAACACAGTTAGTTAAAACGTTATCAGATTTACCATATTAAGAGAGACTAATGTCATTGAAACTTCCCCCTTTATTATAGGTGTACCTGGTACCTCATCTATCAAACCTTTTTGAAAAAAGGTGTGCTTCAAACTCTCTCATGGTGTACAAGAGAACATGATTTTAAATTGTAAAAAAAAATCAAACTTATTTTAGAAAGGTCTCATTTTTGCGAAGAGTTATAACATATTGGGATTGACTAGCTATTAACACTGTTGAAGCCACTAAAAAACTGATTAAAAAAACTCCTCGATGAGAATCAATTGAACCTATAATGTACCTTTAACTAAAAGGCTGTTTAAGCTACCAAATTTGTTCTAAATCACATATCTAATGAAGTGATAAAAAAATGCAGGTAAAATGGCCACATTAAAGATACATAATTTACTACGATTACTACTACGATTCAAAAGCAATTTAGAGAAAATTACTGTTAAAGCAAGCTACAATTAGTGCAACCTCCTAGATATCAGGACATATATTTTATTGTACAAATACAGTTTGTCCCCCTTTTTTTTTGCCATTTTTACAAATCTTACTAGCTCCGGGGGGGCTGCTGCTTTTAAAACGTTGCGCCAGCATAATGCTTGCTTGAGTCATCTGGAAAACAAGAAGATGAAGAAGATTAAACAATAAGAATTTGGTCACTCGACATGTTTCAACACTATAAATACGTAAAACAGAAATATTTTCGACTGCTGAATACGACTGTGTCTTTATCGCTAGCTATTTTTAAGGTAAACTTGGCGTATTTTGATGTAAGTTTGAAGGGCTAGGTATAAAAAACTGGCAATAGTGGAAAACTGATTGATTTTTTCCTTTCTGAGCATCTTCAGTTTCACAGTGTAAATTGTGTAATTTAGTTACCACCCAGATATTTAAAAGACTTCGTAGTATCAATTCAGGTTTTTATGTCTTGCTCACGGTATTCTAGTTTATAGAACGACGACAAGTATCTTTACTGTCCAAAGTCAAGTGAAAGGTTACCAAAAAGTAAGTCTGAAAAGATATTAAAAGTGCTGGAGTTGGCATCTGTTTGGGGGTGGGCTAGCTTTGCCTGGCCTACATTACATCCCATATAAACCTTGTTTGATGGGCTTCATCATCATGAATGTAGGGGTTAGGATTAGGAGGCTTGAATCATTACCTGACCCTTTCATTAATTCACCCTATGAATGTGTGTCTGGGGTTTGGGCACACAAAGTGAAGTGTAAAAAGCCTGCCTGCTGGCTCTATTCTGTCAGAAAACATACTGCACTGTGACTGTGTAGATCGCTCCTTTGACGCATCTAAGCCATAGCAACGGATCTGTTTTAAACCTCAAATTCACTAAGAAATACTTATTGAAATTTTATAAAAATTGGTATGTGAACTCATCAAAGTCAAGATAGATGAACCAATCCTAATCTGAATGGGATTCGAAACTGAAATATTAAGCAAAAAACAACGAGCTTGGTGTGTCAAAAGGTCTGCATTTGACAGTACAGGGCAAGGGGGCCGGGGGTTTCCATGTTATTTGAGTTGAGATAAGAGAAATATGCCCTTTGCCTCTGAAGAAGGGAACAAGAGAAAGAATAATCTATTGAGATATCTCATGATAATATGAGATCAATGCACAGGCCTGCCTTGCATTTTGTAAAATCCAGAAGAAGTATCAAAAGCTTGTCTGGAACTGCTCAGGCGAGTGGTACTATGTGAGCTGTCTCAAAAATTCACCTTACAAGCTAGTATTGCAAAACTTTCATTGACAATTTTAAGTAGGGACTTCAATTAATACCCTTTCCCAAAAAAACTCAGTCTTTCATGTTTAACTGACGTTATTATAGTGACTTTTGTACGATAAAGCGAAATCTCTTCAAAGATTTATATACTCTTCTCTAGTGGCCCTGATAATAGGGGGATGTTGGATTATAAGCGGGTGGCATATTTTGGCTTTTAATCGAATAATAGGGGGTTGGAATAATAAGGGGCTGGCAAAACATGTTAATATTATATTAGTGACAGAGGCCAAATTTTGTATTCATTAATTAGTTCAGTGTTGTATATCAAACTAGAAACATGAGATAGAGAACAAATCTATCTGACTACATGTAAAAAAAATATCAACACGAATTGGAAGAATCTCCTTAAAAGGAACACCATCTAGAACGATCATAGATAGGAAAAAGAATAGATAATAAAACGGAATACATAATTTAATATTTCTTTTACCTAATCCAATTAACGCAGGGATGGAAAACTCAACAATGAGAGCTCAGTTTTATAATCTTCAAGAGCGCGGTAGGTTTGCACGCTTAGGAAATTCCCTTCCGGTCAGAAACATGTTTTCGTCGCTAAAAGGAAATGAAGAGAAGTTCGGTAAGATAGTGACTCAATTGAAAGATGGCATTGGAACATATAGTAAAATACTTATAAATTCCATAACTCTGTCAATTGTTAACGGATATTGCTGGAATTAAATAGGGGTGTCTTCATCGGGTTGAATAACAACATCATACAAGATTTTAAGTCAATGAGTGGTATGTTTCTTAGATTTATCATGGCCACATACAGACAATCAAACGCGTATCGTCACATACCCGACCACCAATTCTTGGTGTCAGGAATAAAAACTCTATAAAGAGGGGACAGACGAATCCAAGCAGGCTACTTCAAGTCCCAAAATACTATGATCAGAGTACAATCCGGGGACAGTTCTGAGTTCCTATACATGCAAAAATCCTAAAACGTTGTGAAGTGACTGAAAAAAGAAAACCAAACTAATGGGATAAAAGGGTTGAAGAATTATAACTTTTCTTCTTAGCTTTTTTGTTGATTGGTCTGTGCTATGCTTTGGGTACTCTGGGGGTTGGCAGGTCTTATGTGTAAAACGGTCAACAATATGAAGAACAGCTTCTTTCAATCTTGGTAGCAATTGACCTCTGCTTTCCTGAACAGTGTGTAAATCTGATATTTTTCTGTATATTGTAACAACAGTGACTCTACCTGGGACAGTGTGACCATTGCAAAAACAATATCCTGTCTCTTGTTTTTATTCATGCTATTTACTCTCCTCATGATTTAGTTTAAGGTACTGTCTGAATGTCATTTATAATATCATGTTCTCTTTTTTGTTTTCAGGAACATGGATCGTCTGCTAAGTTTGGGTGGTAGAGTTCCCGGCCTTGGCCAGGTATACTTTTTAATCCCTTACAATTGTTTAAATTATATCTCCACATCTCGACTTTAAATCTCTGGAAAACACATTTTAAACACAAACTCTCTACTTTTAGAGATTTGACTTTGTGTACACAAATTTCCTGACTTTTATTCAAATTAGATAAATTAAGCTAACTATCAAATAAAGTATACAGATCAACTTACCGGTGTCTGTAACCTTGCTTTCTGTCCATTCGTTTTTTTTGCGACTGTAGTAAAAAAAAAACAGTAGATCTACAACACTAGATTATCATGATTATCAATAACTGTTACCAGCGGAATTAGATAATCTATCTAGTTCATGAAACTATCAGACAAAATTTTTTCTGCCCTGCTCATTTAATTCACTTGGAACTTTTTCAGCCCTGCACATTCATTATACTAAAGAGATCTATGATATATAGTAATAGTCCTATTGGATACAGACAATTTAAAGTTAGTTTTAAAGCAAAGTAGTGGAATTCCATTACTCAACTGTATTGATGTGTCTTAAAATGTTGGTCAATAACTTTCTTAAAATGTTATATGCATTTCCCAAACCAGTTTTTACATATATATTCTTTTTATGAAAATATCATACTTGCTTACTGAACATCTCCTTTTTCTTTTTTTAAGGGTACACCTACAACTGATGTACCAGTAGTAGATACAGCTGAGCAAGTTTACATCTCGTCTCTTGCTTTGTTGAAGGTAAGAAATATAATTTGATCTCTGTTTGAATAAGTTTATGCTGAATGTGTTTGGACTGAGGCAATTTTTATTTTTAAAATAGATTGTGATTAAGCAAGTATTTTATGAAAGCAACGACAATTGTATTAGGTTAAAATTTGGGAGGACTGACATTCACCCTGTAAGATAAAGCATTCAATTCTGTATTATCTTGTTATTGGGAGGCAGAAGGTAAATCTCCTGCGTTCAGGGTTTCAAATGACTGATCTGGCTTAAATATCTAGAAACAGTATTTTCTTTTTGTATACTTATTGGCACAGTTATGGCCTTTCAAGAGTATAATTATTGAAAGTAAAAAAAAAATGTTTTACGTAAGGTATGAAAAATATAATTAAAATCCATGTTATTTATATTTCTGAATTTTTGTTCAGATTCTATTCATTCATAAGCCCTCCCTGTTCAGTCTGAGGAAAAAAAATCAATACTCCTTGATTTTTGGGTTATTTTGAGAAAAGAATGTAGAGCAGTCCATGATGTCTAGTAGAGTTACAGATTGTATCACTTTAATATTTGTATTGATTGATCATTAACTTGGTGTTTCCATAACCAGATGTTGAAGCATGGTCGTGCAGGTGTCCCCATGGAAGTGATGGGTCTGATGCTGGGGGAGTTTGTAGATGACTACACTGTGCGTGTCATTGATGTCTTTGCCATGCCCCAATCAGGGACGGTAGGTTACCTGTGTATATATTATAAGATGGAATATATATAGGGAATTTTTATAGTCTCGTGGCTAATTCAATAGCCTTGTACAGTTTGTTGTTACTGCATCAGACACAAGGATAATTTATTTCAGATCTCGCTGATGAAGAAAATATTTCTGTTTCATAATATATTCTACTTTCCTATATTTATATCAGATTCATTTTACATGATTTTAAGATTCTTGTGAGGAGTAGAGGATACCTGTGAAAAACCCAAAGACATGTTATTTGATAACTCCAATTTTTTAAAAGTGTTTAAGCACACTTTTGGGTTACATGATAATTATGTCTGCCTATATGGAGTCATAATTATCTAGTAAGTGTTAGACAACGCACTTAATGACCTATTTAAGTTTAAAGCGCTGTAAACCCTTACATAAAAAATTAATAAATAAGTGGTAGACTGCCAGACTTAGGAGTAAAAGGTTGCTAGCTTGAATTCCTTCATTGCCTTTTTGTTTTACATTTTAATTTGTCTAAGCTAGTGCTAGTTTATGAAAATTGTCTAACACACTTTTATTAAGTATGATCCTTTTTTTTACTAAAGGAATGGAAGGTCTGTTTTATTCTCCAAATTTTCGGATGTGTATAAGAGAGCATTTAAGACTAAAATACCCCAAATTTGCATGTTTTTTCACCTGAACTTTCAAGAAATATCCTTGCCCTCAAAGCATTAGATCCCAGAAAAATTCCCCTTTTTTTGCCAAAACTCTCTGGGGAGGGCACTAAACTTAAGACTATTTCCTTTCGTTTTTAAAAAATATCACTTAATTTTGTTATTGTGGCTTTAACTTGTGAGTGAGACATTGTTTGCTAATGTTGAACTATGACTGATTACCAGGGTGTGAGTGTAGAAGCTGTGGATCCTGTGTTTCAAGCCAAGATGTTGGATATGCTCAGACAAACTGGAAGGTTAGTTTGTACATTCTTCAAACAGCTAGAGAAAAAGGAATCAATTTTAGAAATGATTTTCCTTTGTATTGCAGATATGTATATTACTTTTTTAAGAATCAATTTTTATACTATTTTAGTGTGAAGCAAGTATGTCACACAAAAAGAACCATTTCAAATCACATCAATCTATTTTTTGGTTGAATTTTAGCTTTTTGAAAAATACAAATCGTGATTTCCATGTTAAAACAATAATGTCAGCTTCATCAGTTAAATAGTTTTAGTAAGCCATCAAAAGCGACATAAACCATGATATCTAATTGGTGTAAGGATCCATTTTACATCCTCTTGGCTTTTAAAATATATAAAAAATCATGATTTAAAACAACAAAATCGATTCTTTTTTTTTCAAATCAACATCACTGCTGCTTAAGATATCCATTAAAGTCATTACTAAATTTTTATGTTTTTCTTTCCAGGCCAGAGATGGTTGTGGGTTGGTATCACTCTCATCCTGGGTTTGGTTGTTGGCTCTCTGGAGTAGACATCAACACACAGCAGAGTTTTGAGGCTCTGTCAGAGAGGGCTGTTGCCGTTGTTGTCGACCCTATTCAGAGTGTGAAAGGAAAGGTGAGCAGTTTGTACAATGATATAGTGATGTCAAAGATTTAACCATCTGCATCTGAAGATTCATCATTGAAGCTTTTAGATTCAGTGACTGCTGGTGCATTGCTGCTATATGCAACACATGTGCTGCTAATACAGGCTTTATCTGAAAATTGTTAGCTTATATAACCTTTCTTTAAGCTAAGAGGAAAATCTTCAGACTCAAATCAATGCTTTTTTTCAGTAAATTCACTTCGGTAAAAATTGACTCTTCAATAAGAAAAATTTCATTAAAAGCAAATACTAAATAATAAGTTTTGCTCAATTTCACAGACAATATTTAAAAAACACAAATGTGTCTCTGTAAATAGAATAAGAAATCTGTGATTCTTTCTTTCAAACGGAATGCTCACAAGAGTTAAATAAATAAAAAATGAATCCTCAATACTTAATTGGCATCACTGATGTAAACTCTGAGATTCGTGCATTGAAAACATTTCAAAATATCTAAATTTCATGAACAACGAAGTTGTGATAGAAGGTAAAGCCACAAAGCTGGTGCTGATATGTTTAACATCTCTCCTCAGGTGGTGATTGATGCCTTCCGTCTGATCAACCCTAACATGATGGCTCTGGGACAGGAGCCCCGTCAAACCACATCCAACTTGGGTCATCTCAATAAGCCATCAATACAGGTTTGTTGAATGAATATCTATATTTAGAGTTTGTTACAAATATGCTTGTCTCTGAACTACTTCTCTACAGGCTAAGTTAAAGTTGAATACTGATGAATGTAATTGTTTCTCCATAAATTGAGAAAATAAGCTTTTGATAGGGACTTAATTTGGCAAATCCAAGCCAATTAGAAAATGCAATGGTCTTTGTTTCGCAATCTTTAGAAGTATGATGATAGTTTTTCTTGTTTCTTGCTGAAAGCAACTTTTCTTCTGTCCTAGAGAGACCTTAAATTTTATTACGCTTAGTTATTTTCCTTTAACGTTTCAAGAAGGATTTATTTTTTAGCGAATTGCACAAGATATGCAAATTAATTCGCTTATAAAAACGTTATACAGTAGTCATGCTTTTTAAAAAGTCAGCTGTACTTGCCAGACAAATACACATCTTCATGTAATCGTTTTAAGTCCACTTACAGATTACAGGTATGAAAAGTATGGGGAGATTTTACACTATTTCTCGCATTTTTGTAGTATGACTACTGGGCATATTTAAGACCACTGTTTTATTTTTACTCTTATTTTTTTATCGAATAAAAGCCTCTCACAGCAAGGAGTTGACAAGGATAAAAGAAGTTTACAAAAATGTATCTGTGCTCAAATAGTATTTGATTTAGACATTTACCTTCGAGATATTAATTGAAGCTCATCAGGAGCTTTCGGCATCCATCCGGATCGCCTTCGTCAAGCTGAACTATTGATCATGTGACAAAACAGTTTGGTAGATGGGGGTAGGAGGTGGCGTTCTCTACCTGGTTTGAAACAGGAGAAAAAAATAAAAACATGTTTATACAGGGGAAAACTTCTAACAATTAGCAAACGCATCCCCCACCGGATTCGTAAATTACTTAAATATGCACTATTTACCTTCCATATTTCAATTTTTTTGCCTTGCTCGGCTCAGCTTGTAACATCATCAGTAAATAACAGTTCTAATTAAAAGGATATAATATTATTTGTTACTTTAAGTTTTCATCAAAGGAAAGTTCAGTCCTATTCTAATTTTGATATCAAGCAGTACCACGAGGGTAGTTTGTTTGAACTTTCTACGGGTGACGAGTACAGACAGGGGTCTGTTTGATGATTACAAAACGTCCACTGTACACGTGTTGTTAATTGCCATAAGTCACAAGTTACCCATCTGATCAAGCAAGGGTAATGTGCACACATATTGTATCACAGAATCACTCTTCCAGTGGTTGTTCTTTGAGCAACAATGTTCGTTTTAATTCCTATTGAGTCATG
>JAUUEB010324340.1:0-12698 GCA_032362205.1 Clione limacina
ACCTTCAAATCCTTGAACGCTGGGCCACAATCTCGAGCGTCAGAGTACTTTCGACTTATCAGTCCTTCTCGATGACAGCGTTCAAGGATTTGAAGGTATGTTGGTGGTTTAACGTATTATTTTTAATACTCTAATAACGATGTTATTATAATGAATACTTAATATAATATTAAGTTGACATTCTATCTTTATCGCTCTAATCAAAGCGTGAACCGGATTAACGCCCCTCCTGTCATATCGTCCGCAGACGTCTTGCGAGATTCGCGTCGCGAGTCGCGAGTCGGTGATACGTGAAATTGTCAAGGAAATATAAACTTCACTCGCCTGTCTCAGCTTCGCGTTTACTTGTTTAGAGGTTTTACTGTTACACGGACAGATTTAGGGCGGAACTAAAAAAACAGTCTTCTTCAACACTCTGTTTTAAAAAGAATCTTACGTGATTAAAATGTTTTCAAATTTATTTTTATTTTCCAATCTGGAAAAAAATAGGAAATACAAAATTTAGAAATTATTCATATTTATTCAAATTTATTCGAAAATGCCCATCTGACTCAATCAGCTCATCGTGAAACTTTGGATTATATTCCCCAATGGACATGACAGGTAAGTTATGAGACCCATTATGATCGTCTTTAAAACACGTCTATTGTTACATAATTATTATTTTATTACTTTGAATTAATTAACCTATCTTTGTACATTCTATCTGTTTGATACATGAATCTTTAATCATATATGGTTTAGTTTTCGGCTTGGTTATAAAAGAACAGGGGCAGGCGCGTAGCCAGGATTTGAAAGGGGGGGGTCAACTTTGGATAAAACCAAAACAATGGTATAAGTTATAAATTGTGCAAAATTAGGGTAATCTGTATCACAAATGGGGAACAATTGCCGCGAAGCGACCGATATTTTGAAAATTAGTAAAAAAAAAAAAGCAATTCTAGAGCCCTTTTTTTTAAATTGAAACGGGGGGGGGGCATTCCCCCGTGTCCCCCTGGCTACGCGCCCGAACAGGGGAACAATAGCGAAATAAGATTTATTGGGAAATATATACCAACAGTCCTTATCTGTTTCGTGTAATACATGTTAAAAATATGTAATACCAAGAGGACCGTTTTCAAACTTTAATTAATCACAAGACGGAACGAGTCGGCAGTTCGGGTAAAGAGCAACACTAAAGTATTTGACAAAATAACGTGAATGTGTTAACCAGTAGTTTGGTCTAACACAACCACAAAACACACTAAAATTAAATTTGTTCAAGCTTCTAGCAGACGCCAAAACAAAACAAAACACAATTCACTTATTGCCATCTTTTAGCCAATTATATAGATATTTAAAAACTGACAACAAACGAACTAAAATTTAACCTGCGAGTAAAACACCTGCTATATAAGTTTCAAAATCTGTGTGTTATTTATATATGTGTGTTTGTGTGTATGCAATGGGACGACAGACAGTTTAAACTCAATAGACCTGACACTTTAGCAATTTGTTGGATTATATTGCTAGATGCTAAGGAAGAGACAACGTTAATTTCATTCCTTTGTAAAAAATGTACTTTCTTAAACTAACAGGCTAAGCTTAAAACAAAGTATGAAACCATCCTATATGAATTGTTACCATAACATCAAATTACGTTTGTTTTAAGAGTATTAACAAATCATGAAACAAACGGACTGTATTGTTTTCGAGACGTAGACTTTCAAAATCGTAACAATAATTATATACATATGAAAACATATTTTGAGTCTCTAACCGAAAATTGTTTTATACGGAGAGATGAATCAACAATTTTGTATAAGCAAAAGAAGGAGGGCAATATGAATAGATTAGACACTTTTTCGTAAAATGCCTTTCTTCAAAATGTACATAACGAAGTGCAGGAGCAAAGTTATTACCGACCTTCAACCTGACATATATATCAAGCTAAAGCATCTGCTGCTTATAACAAGATGCTGTTTTGTAGCATTTTTAAATATAAGCATATTATAGTGTAAGGCAAACTGAGTATATCATTGTAAATAAATGCAATGGCCAAAAACTCCAAGAACTGTCTCGCTTTAGATAGCATATTTTTCATTGTATCACAATTGGGTTGTCAACTCTACTTTTGTAAAGCCAAATTTGAGAAATCTGAGAAATCTGGCTCTTTTACATAGGGGATAATTCCATCTGTCTGTCTGTCTGTCTGTCTGTCTGTCTGTCTGCTGTCTGTCTGTCTGTCTGTCTGTCTGTCTGTCTGTCTGTCTGTCTTTCTGTCTTTTAAAGGCAAGAATAAATGGTTTAATTGATGTCATTACTTTAACATAAGTACATTAAAGACGCAATCAATTTAACAAAATCTAGGAAGTCATAATTTATTGAAGAAGAAAATCCTGTGAAGAAATTTACCGTGAACATCTTAAAGCACTCCTTATTATTCTGTGCTACATTGTTTCAATTCAAGCATGACAATAAATGTCAAATTCATTAAGTATGCACATTATGAAGATTATGTGGTGTGTAAACATAGAGTCGATGTGTGATATGGATGAATATTGTGATGTCAGTGGGTCAGTGGATTTCAACCACGGATGATGGAGGTCGAAAACTAGACAGAACAGTCGATTAATAACATTTCCTTCCTGTTCAGTAAGATAGTTGGAAACTGTGTTTCAGATGAGTGTACACTGAAGACTAGACGTATTCGAGCAATCGACAAAAAGAGTAAAAAAAATGAAAAATCTGAATGGCTCCGTGACCACCTGAAATTTCTTTCGCGACCCCCGAGTTTTAAGAACCACTGGTCTAGGATTATTAGAGAGACCTATAGTTGTATAACATTATGAGCTAATCAGCAACATCAATGACAGCTGGGTAAGACCAGCAAATTGGAAGCCGCTAGATGACATGAAAGCCACACCCGGCTACATGAGAGTCGGATGCATGGTGACAGTGGTTGCCACCCACCGATACTGGAGGTCATCGTCCAGGTCAACTTGTTGCCCTACAGGGTCGGTTGATGTTAGATGGCACCTTGTTTGGTGGAGACCTAGAGTTGTATAGCATTGTTAAGTTTTCTATGGGTGAGGAAAAGACGGACCCTTTCATTTCATTTATAAAAAAAATCGAAGCAATAATCATACATATCACCCCGAAACTCTATTCATACACACCATCAAATAAGATTGTTATTCAAACCCTTTTTATTGAAGCAAGTATGAACTTCTGTAAACGTCTTACAGACATGTCATAAATGGACATCGTATACTTTGTGATCTTATGTGAAATACAAAGTGACTTTCTAAAATCGGGGAGTAAATCAAAATTCAGCTTATAAAGTCAGTGATCCTTAAATACTATGATGCGCCCAAGTATTTCTACCAAAAGAAGAAACAAAACACAAATGTCGGGGTAAGGTTTCGTGCAAATACTCCCCCCCCCCCCCCCGTCCATTTGCAAATCCTTAATACGCCCAATATTTCTACACCATCTCGAAAAGACCCACCACTTATACAACCTTAGGCATTTCGCGCCATTGTTATTTTAGTTGCTTCAAGTATGCGCCCTTCCATTTGATCATAGATACGCCCCTGCTCTCCACAAAAAGAAGGAAACACATATTATTGTTGTCACCGTACAAAACGTTTCAAACCACCAAGTGTCCATACTTCAGCCAACCTCTATTTGTTTGCTAACAGGACCGAGAATGCACATTTTAAAATAATGCAGCTTTGGGAATTTCCCGTTTACTTGTTTTAAGTGCGTCCCGTACGTCGTTTTAATCAGTAGGATGGTGATTTGATATCTAATACAGTGAAAAACGTAATCAATTAATGAAAAATGCAATTTTTGCATTTAATTTAATTTGAGGAACCCCCTTGTAATGAAAGTTATCATCTGTCCAAATTTCAGCCAAATCCATCCACGGACTATTGCAATAATCAACACGCAAGCCCACACACATACAACTAAGTGTATATTGAATGAAAAAAGGGTCAATGGCAAGATTTCTTTTCTTAAGGTTGCCGTCGGCTACTTATATTTTACGAATTGTTCATAATAAAGTTATATTTTTTATTGATTCGCTTGTATTAGAGTAACTTTTTTTAGACATTTATTCATTCCTATTTCCTAATTAGGTATTGTCACCTTTTATTTCATTGGTAATCTCATCTAAAATTACTCCGATGATATGGGGGTATAATCTTTACTTTTAAAGTCCAATCAGCAAACAAAAATAAGTCAAAGATAATGACAATTTTTATTTTACACTTTTTGTTCATGAATTATGTGTTTCATGTAATTTGATTTTTAGTGAATAACGCTCTTGCAATACAGTACATTCTAGGGACATCTGGTAGTTAAAAAGAGGTAGATTTTGAATGCTGATAAAATGTATCTAAAAATTTGTTCTAGTAAAACTTGTAATATTTTCATATTCTTGTATGACTTAAAATTAAATTATAGTGACGTTTATTTTATTCAACAAGATCGTAGCAGTTGGGATTCTGAGCCTTTTACAAAAGGACCAAAGAGAAAAAATCGCACTGTTTCGTAAATCAATATAGAACAACTTGTAAAAAACATACAAATCAAATTAAAAAGAAATCAATGTGGATAATGCATTACCATTTTCATAAAACACAGTTTTAAAATTGCAATTTCTAAAATCCATCACCTTATTTTTAGTGTTCATTCACAAAATCTTGGCATTACCTTTACAGATAAATTTTAGAACAAAAATGAAATACAATAACGCATTCATTTTTATCAGGTTTGTCAAATTTCAGTTGTGACTGGTTGAAATATCAATATAAGAAAGCTGTTAACTATTTTCTGCTCGAAATATCGTTAGGTAAGTCGTAAGGTCATTTTAAACTACCCTCCTCCTAAACATGACCCTACACTATTTTATCAAGTTGCATTGAGATTTAAAATGCACTTGTGCAGTCGTTTTTAAATTAATGTTAAGAGAAAATGTATTTATGAAAACTTAATCTTACTGTTCCCCAAGGATCGTAAATCCCACTTTTTCGCAATCCCGGTCCCAGTAATCCAATCCCCTCCCGCTACTATTTGTTGGGTACTCTAGTTCAAGTTATTTCGCTGCTATATTCTCGATAATCCACTCCAAATTGAAGTGGATTACATACTGAACAAATGAAAACATGTTTATAAGAAAAAAAGGTATGAAAAAAATATGACCGCTCTCTGACTACTGATAACAATTGTAGAAACAACTACTACACTCATTCTATTATTCATACAGACAGCACAATGTTTTATGAATGTCATGCATACAGCGTTCACAACAACCAAATGACATGGTCATAACACCGTCACGTTCGTTCCGGAACATCCTGTATATATAACATATATGAAAATACTGTATCTGTCAAAAACTATATTAAAAGGTGGTTGACATTTGCGTGGAATGACCAACTAATAGATGGCAACTATCTCAAGAATTCAAACCATAACAAATGTGTCCAATGGTGCTAGACCAAGCTCCATCTGGCTGATTTAAGGAAACAAATTAAAGACATGTTGAAAAAATTAGTTCTTAATGCATAACTAGGGGTTCTTAATGCATAACTAGTGGTTCTTAATGCATAACTAGGGGTTCATAATGCATAACTAGGGGTTCTTAATGCATAACTAGGGGTTCTTAAAGCATAACTAGGGGTTCTTAATGCATAACTAGGGGTTCTTAATGCATAACTAGGGGTTCTTAATTATTTGACAATAAATTACATAACATCTGGCAAATAATTCATAGCTTAATACACATGTGAAGTGATCACAGCAGCGTTGTCTGAGCTCGCGATGTGACTCAATTCAGCACAGAAAACTCGGTGAACGGATCACCATTTGGGAGCAGTCAAAATTAAGAAAAGTTTATCAAAGGAGGTAGTTTTAATTAATGAATTGTTTACCAATAGAACGTCTACAACACACGAAAATAATGTATCGATCTAAAGAGTTTGTTTTAATAAATAAATTTAAAACAATGTATTATATTTTATCGGATCGTACACCATCTTGCCTACCTCATAAGTGTGACACAAATCGGGCCCTAGAGTCCAACAACGTCAACACCAAGAGATTCAGATTCTATACTATATACGTTAGAGTACACAATGTTATAGAAATAGTATATTACATGCTCTCAATACGAATATAATGTACAAGTTTGTATTATGTGTTTTGCAAATTAACTCTCTTTCTGTATTTATTGTTCTATTTATTTTGTTATTCTTGTGTACCCTTATATTGTTTATGCAATATTGGAATACATAATCTGATTCTGAGATCCTCTGGTCCTTGAGAACAAAAATCAAATTATTAATCTTCCAAATATGGCATGTCACGAAAACGACATTCCTCGCATTTGCTGCGAGCAAACGAACACCTCTGTCAAGAGCTTGTAGGCATGCACAAATCACACTGCGGTTAAACGGTAGTTTTTTTCAGTTTTTTTGGGAAGCATGACCACCATAAACAAGTAGCTAAACCGGTAGTAAACCTGCAGAACACCCAATCAGTGCCAGTGAACAGTGAAGTTTATTAGCTCAAGTAAATGATTACACAGGAGCAAGATTAACCAAACAATAATATAATAGCTGTACATTGTTAACAGTTAAAAAAAGAAATTAATTAATCATAAAATTGTAAAGGAAAAACCCTGAGGAAAAACTTGAAAAATGCATACAAAGGAATACCTGAATGATAACATTGGAAATGTTTTCAATCTCTGAAGAATGCTTACATGTGCATAAGGGAAACAGGATAATAAAATAATTAAATAGTCTTCTTACAATGCTTAATGGTAACTGACATAGAAAACAGTGGGTTGTTTTGATGATCAGTAATACTTATTCGCATGAAAATTGGTGAACCAATATTTATCAAAGGATGTTTGATTATATTTCAATTTTTATTTCAATTTATTCAGAGCTCAGGCACATTAGACTTACATAAATACAATCATGTATATATATATATAGCGTGGCATAGAATAAGAAAATTGACATAATTTCACATCGTTAGTTTAGAATTACTAATTCCATATAACCCAATATCGAATCAATTCATCCCCACCTCTTTACCACCTTATTACCATCACCAAACACAAAGGGTATAAGTGAGGTCAACACGACGACCGCCCACTGGCCATGATTTTCTAGATTGCCATGCATTGACACCTCACAGACTCCTAACAAGGATGTTTTATCACTGACCTCTGAGGATCAGGTCAATGCCTGGCATGACCTCATAAGCCAAGTGGACCCTGGGGTGAGAACCACATCGTGGGTTGATGGATATGACAGTCTGCCTCAGCTCTAACCACATAAAAGGGACATTTGACAACAATGAAGATATGAAATTCCTGGATCAAAGCTACAGGGTCAACATAACGGGTCTGGTGAACACCATCGCCCTGCCATCATCAGAGAATAAAAATCTGGAAAGTTATCTGTAAAAATACACATTCCCTGAAAATGTGACTAACTTCTGCGTGCCAAAAAAATCCTGATTTTTATTATCGAAGGGACATACGATTTAGAGTTAAGAATAGTCTAATCCCTTACGTGTAGGCGGTCTATTGTCATACAAAGAGTCTCGGCTCTTGTTTGGCAGGCAACAGAGTCATCTAGAATTTGATGTCATATCTGACGGGGGCATATATTGGAATTTAGTCATATAATAATATAGAAACATATATGATATGTGTTACCCATAGTTTAAGGTTCATTGACTACTGTGACACCCGTGCGATAAATTATGTTACACCCTACAGAAATCGGTCAGACAAAGCAATATGAAGAATATGCACTAAACAGTGTACTTTGAAACCGTATTTTAAAACTATACACTGAATATCTACAAGATTGCGTTTCGCGACACTCTTACGCTTAATTAACACAAAATATATCGATTGAATCTACAAAACTCACAAATTGAGATCAAATGTTAATAATAAGAATGTGGTTTCACAACTGGCATTATTAAAAGACAGCTTCACAGATGACTAATCTTTATAAAAGATTCTGTTTATATAAAAACAGCTGAACCGATGACTGGTTCTTTAGAGTTAGTGGTCTAGACTACAACAAGTCAAAACAATATCGGCGCCGGTTGACTCATTGTAACGTATTATTAACCTATCACATATTCAACCTTTCAGACTCAGTGGGGCGTATTTCACACATGAGTTGAATTTAATGAATTTGTATGTCTTTATACGATAATATTAGATTGAAACATTGTAGCAAACTGTCTGACTTCTTTTTTAAATCCCCGAAATAGGTATGTGCATAAATATTTTTAGATGTAAATAAATTCTAGCTGCAAAGATATAGATGCGCACTTTTAAGCTGTAGAGAGCTTTGTTTTACAAGTTTGAATATCACTAACCTGCTAATATAATATAGCAAGTAATATTCCTCAAACTTTGCTATCGCTTAGCTTTGGTGTTTGCAGGGGCGTACACTTTGCACTAAACCAAGATACAAGTTCTAATGTTATGTTTGCATTGATAGTATTTGACAAAATAATATAGACTTGTCAATTGCCCGACTTTCTTTGTTCAACATTCAGTTCATATTTTTGCGCAATAGGTCGATTTCTCTATAAAAAAGACAGTCTTCATTGTTGTTTACAGGTTTCTTGTTTCTTAAGGCTATTGTAAGTTTTGACTATATGGGTTTAATCGTTGTTTAAAACTTAGTATTGGGTGCGCACTAATAGGAAACGGCAAGGTAACTGTCCAGAAATTGCACATCATTCATAGGTTGACAAGAACAATGCTTGAAAAGTGGTTGGCAGTCCATTGCTAAAAAACTCGGCCCGTTCTATCTCCCTTTTCAATTTTCATGTTTCAAATGGTGCTCGGGTAATATGTTTCCTAGACTGCTGCGCGTCCTTGACCTGTCTCAGAATCGCCAGTATAGTGACCAGTCATCCATCGCGGTCAATTAACCCTGTGTAGTATTTTTGCAACGCATCAATGAATATAGAAATGCATGACCAGTCGTTAATGATAGTGTTTTAAACCAAGCCAGCCCATTTGTGACTTCTCAAAATACATGTGTAAAGTTCTCTAACCATATTATAGCTTTATTTCAGCTCATCTTCTTCGTTCGGTTAAAAATGTACTTTGAAAGTAACTTAATAAGTTTTTGTTCATGTAGTTTGCTATGATAGTTGAGTCTATGTATTGTTATAGATTGTTATGTTAGTGGTCCGATGTCATGAGTATATTTTCCTGTAATAATCTGTTTTAGATAATCAATTCAATAAGCAGGAAGTGAAAATTAATAAGGGGCTGTTCACATAATATGTAACAAATTTGTAGCTGATTTTGACCCCTAACTCGCTCTTTGCATCATGCTCACTATTTAAAAGTCATACCCGTCAAATTTTTATCTAAGGTGACCCCCTCCCCTCAACTTGATGATATAATATGTGAACAGTCATGTTGCCTCTTAACATTGAAGTCCATTTCTGTCTTAATTTGTTTCAACTTTTTGAGATTAAAGTTATTAATTTTCAAAAAATCATTTAACCTTACAAAGTACTGAACTAAATTGACGTCATATTTTGATTTTTTTTAAATGCCCTTATTGGCATTTTTTTCAGCATTTAATGATTATTTATTTGAATAGCTCAACTACTAGAGTCGATGAGTCTTCGAATAGTTATATCCAACTACTCGAGTGGAGTTAAGTTGGACCAAAATCAACCGACTACTCGAGGGGGGTAGAAGTAGCGAACAATATCATTAAAACCTTCCGATTAACATACATCGCAAACAAGTATACGTTTGAGACTTTCGTCCTTTCGGATGAATACAATTCAATTCAATTCAATCAACTTTATTTTAAAAGGGTAACATTTTAGCATTGCTGCCACTCTTTCATAAAGGTTAAATGAAATAAAAACACGAGTTAAATAAACACAATAGATAATACATGTATGAGCAAGGTCCTAATGCCTGGATTCCCCTGTCAGTATGTCCCTGAATATCGTATATCAAACAGTACTCGTGATACCACAGACAATTGTACTTTTTACGATTACTAAGGTCAGGTTTGGTCAGTAAACAATTAAACAATAGCTTCACGGTGGGACGACAGACAGACACGATTCTGACCTTTCTGCTATCGTGGGCGTGTCGCGCGGGTCAAGAATTTGTCTTCTATTATCCCGGGTAGACGTTAGGGGAACGCTCCCTTAAAACTTCCATGGTTGGGGAACTCCCAGTGATTAGTCAGTAATACACCTGTTCCTTGTTATAGACATGTCTCGCTATGCATCGGTCACTTTTATATATCACCTAAGTTCAACGAGGGCGTTGGCGTCCCTGAGTGTTGTTATATTTGTTTAATTGATCAAATGAAGGCGGTGAGATAAGTACTATAATCTAAAACAAATAAAATGCCAATGTTGTTATAATAAAGAACAAGGGACATAATATCAGACGTCAATGATCACGTGGTTCATATAGAGCATGGGGTCACTCTTGCGTCAAACGATTATTACATATCTCACATTCTATTTCTGAAACTATGGCGGATCACATGTGAAATATAGACTACCCGGAGTTTCGTTTGACTTTTTCTGGAGTTTTAAAAAAATAATTTCATTTTTGTGTTTATTTCTGACTATCATGGCTCGTCAACAGTTATTATATCCTTATCGTATGGGTGAGTATACAAAGCTCTACTGTTTTTATTATTGAAAATTATAATTTATAACAGTTTATTTATATATTCATATTATTATTTTTTTTATGAGTATTGTGCTAGTCCATATTTCAGAGATTCGATATCAACAAACTAGAAATATTCCCCTCTGCCTGGTTCACGAAAATGAAAATATCGCGAACATTAATTGTTTTGTAAAAATCGAGAAGAACAATTGTAGAATACGAATAACGTACAATTTCCCGACAGCCTCCTCAATTACCATCGTAAGTTAAACCTTTTTTATCTGCCCACAGTGAGAAATATTTCCATTTAAAAAAAGAATGATTAATAATAATCATGAATGCAGTGCATTGTTAGCTTAATGATCGTATAGTTATCTAAATGTACAATAATGAAATCCTGCTATATTTTACACTGAACTGAAAATCAAACCTTTGAGAGAAAACTATTATTTATGAGTTTGTTTCGCACCACAATCCAATTGTACGCTGTTAGGGGACATGGATTATTCTTAAAGGTATGAATGAGTAGGGGCCATGTTAACCTAGGGAAGGGCCTATGGGAGTTTATATAAGCTGGGGTCTCATAGAAAGATTATTGTTTATAGTATTTTTTTTAAAGGATGTGGCCCTCATGCTTCAGCCTACTCAGCCTACAGAGCCTCTTTGGATAACTCGGCCCTGGAGTGATTGAATGAAGGATTGTTAATTCTAGTGGAGAGAGGCAGAAAAGAGTATGTTTCATCTGGCGCGTAGCCAGGGTACATGGGTGAATGCCCTCCCCCATTTAAGTCCATTTGCACCCACCATCTTTAACTCATTTTCAAATATTTGACCGCTTCGCCAAATGTGTCCCCTTCTATTCAAAATCCTGGCTACGCGCCTGGGTTCAATCCCAACCCTCTCGTATGCGTTACTACGACTCCCCCTAAGACTTTTCCAAACACAAATAAACAAACACGTAGACAATTAAAACATACAAAATTGAAAAGAGGTCAAGGAAAAAAGTTCGAAGGGAACAGTATTTGTCATGGCAATAGCCTGATTTATAATTGAGGGGCGAGTTTTATTTTAAGACATACCAGAAAAAGTATAAAGATAATAGCTTTGATAATGATTTAAAAAAAATACTAATGCAACTGTCTTTACTTATTTTCCCTCTTATTTAAAACACCATTATGTTAAGACCGAAGAATGCATCGCCACGCTAGTGTTGTAAGATTATGTTTAAAAAACTTCAACTAATTGAATAGATCTAACAAACTTAAGTTTGAAATCTTCAACAACAACGAAAACAAACAAGACGCTACAACGTACGTAATAGATGTAACTCTAAACCGCTGAGATCTCCATCTACGCACGCGATTCCATGTAGCATCGAGATAAACTTGCCTGATTTGTATAGACTACAAAATCTGCTGAACACATAAATTCTTTCTCAACGTTTTCTAAGTTTTAACGGTTTTACATCTTGATTTACTGTGTGAGTATCTTGCTGACTTGACAACTTTGGACTATTTCAACCGTGACAAACTACGCGTGTGGTGAATGCGTAGGATTTTCTCTTAATTAACTAAGATAGTGGAATACTTGTGCGTGTAAAGAGGTAAGATTTTTAAATCTAAAATATGTGTGCATGTATGAATTCAAATTATGTTGTTTGATCGGCAGTTCGTTTTCTGTATCAAACATGAGCGCAGATGAAAACAGTTACTATGTGTTAAAAAGTGGACTCTTGTAAACTATGAAAACACCTTTATTTTCAACGGAATAAAAAACTTTTTTACACGATAATGTATAGTCAAGGGGGGGAATAAACTGATGGTTTGGTCACAAATCGAACTCAGTTCCTTGAAAAGTGAACAAGTGTAAAAAGTGTTAGATAGTGTAATGAACATAACATGACATGTAACAAAAATACGCTCACAGTTCAAATTTAATGAACGGCATGGAACTAAAGTTTTAGAAAAAAGATAAGACAGCATTGTATTGACATTATCTT
>JAUUEB010324451.1:0-12697 GCA_032362205.1 Clione limacina
TTTACTGAATAAAGTGCTACACTGCATTCAGTTTATATTTATTCTGTTTTGTTGCTGTCATTGTTTTTGTGAACAAGAGTTTTAATAATTATATATTTTTACAATATTTTCACAATGTCTAGACAAACCCTAGCCCATATAAAGCTACTCTCAAATTATATTTTGCCATGTCTATGCTATAATAGTGTTTATATATTTTGTTCTCTTTCTTTGAAATTGTATTTTAAAAACAATTATTCTCATTTCTGTATGCTTCATATGCACTAATAAAACGTCTCTGTTTTTACTCTATCACTGCTATGGTTGTTATTTGCATTTTGATAATTGCTTTTCACAGATTATGTATTATAAGCTTTTTGTGAATAATTTATTCCAACGCCTACATTTGACTCACATCTACTATAAAATATTATATAACATATCCTGCTTTTAGTTGATCTCCTTATTGTATCCTTTATATTGTGGTAGTTATACACTTTTTCGAGTAATGTTAAATTTTCTGACATATGTTTAATGATCATAAGAGATAAACGGAAATCGATCGAAGACCTCTTTTCTTCTAAGTCATAATAGCTGTACAGTGGATGAAGCCATTCAGTAGATCGAGGTGATGAACAAGCAGAAATTCTCGTTACAATAAGTAAGCATACAACGATCCGTTGATTTAATGTTGATATGAAATGACTATAACGCAAGTAGAATCTATTCACAATCATGAACGAAAATAATAATCTGATAATAGGTGACCTACATGATTGTTGGTTTTTTTTACACATGGTTTCAAATGACCTCCTGACATTCCCCCTGTTATCTGTCTTTGCAAACAGTAATGATTTTGTTAACCGTGACATAACTGGTAAACTAATTAATGTTAAGGTACAAGTAAATAATGCTTTGTTGTTGTACCAAGTAAGAGAAGCAATAAGATGAAATGCGTTCCTCAGTGTAGACTTTAACTTATCCGACACACAATGAGATATCTTGACAGACAAAGGATGAAATAAGAAATGAAAGAAGAGAAAAATGACAGAATGAAATTGTATTTAAAAATAAAAAGCTGAGTAACATAACTTTGAATGAGCTGGATAGGCCTCGACAAATGCTGTTGACATCTCAAGGGATGAGAGATATTCATAGCTATTGCTTCAAAATGCACTTAGTATGTGTATGATCGATTGATTATTTTTATCGTTGCTTTTGCTAGCACAAAAATGTATGATCAATACACTGCCGGGATGTTGTTATTGACATCCCCGATCTGGGCTGAGAGAGAAAGACTCAACTTATGAGATAGCGTGTTGGAAATTTGATCATCAGGAAGTGTGACAACATTTAAGTGCATAGGGGATACATTTCTAAAGAGAACAGTTTTCTTCAAAAGAAAAAAATTCGAAAAATAAACAGAAGGATAATTTATTAAGTGATAAGAACGGATTTATTTCCATCTCCAATATTTGACACCGTGCTTCTGCACAAACACACTTGCATAACTATATGTACCAGCGCACACGTATATGTCATAAAACCCTGGTTCCTTTTTCCATATTTTGTTTATCAACATTAAAATAAAAACTATGGTTACCTATGTAAAGCTGTTACATATCCAAGCTTAGAAATTAGTATTTATTTCACAGATACTTGAAACAACTGTATGTGTTTCTTAGTAAAAGTTTAATTTAAATCGGTATTCTTTATCTACTCTTCCAACATATTATCGCTATTTGAATAAGTAGAAATGTTTTTAAAAGACAAAACTAATTACCTTGTTAACAAATGTGGAAACGTAGAGTTAGTATATGGTTATCCTATACACAAATAGTTATAACAATTTGTAGTTGGCACTTAAAGCACACGAGGTTCACTGATAAGTCACTTATCTTTTAAAACTTTCGGAAATGATGTGTGAACTCTCATCAACGGTTGAGGCTTTTGCCAAAGAAATACTAATCTGTCTTCGGATAAGTCAGCCGCTGATATGATGTATACTTCTCAAATAAGACAGTAATTAGCCCTCATCAGTTTTTAAGGAGTCCTATTTTTCACGTTTTCAGTTTTTAAAACCATGTTTATAGAAAAACAAACGTCGAATGCGTCAGGATCATCTTCTGTTCCTGTTGTTGAGATCAAATATGTAAGTTCTAATTTAAGGAATATAAAGTTACACTAATATTTACTTTAAAAAAACAGGGGCGATAATATAAAAAAAATAGTGAATGTAATAAGTGGTATGTGGTACTCTAAAAATAGTACAGCTACATACTTAATATGTTGTACACTGATGTCGTTTGATGTTAAATTTGATCATATGAAATTATATCACACACAATTTTAGATAAACTGGTTAGTTGTCAATAAACAAGTACTATTTCTTTCTCTGAATCAAAAATTTTAAAAGATTTCATTTGTTTTTATTATTTCTGCCTCATAAAAATAGGCAGGGTATGAAAAAATTACAGACATGGACAAATCACTGAAACATTTTAAGTCACCATTAACTCGTTTGACTGCTGTTTTGTAACTTCATCATCATGGATTTTGATGATTTTATATATGCATGTAGTAATTTGCAACATCATTTCATATCTAAAAGTAATATCTATTAATATGGCAATTTGACAGAAAGTGTCATTGGAACATATATTAAAAAACTATAAATTCCTTTACTCTGGCTATCGTTAACATATACTGATGGAATTAAATAGGGGTCTCCATCGTGCATCGGAAATCGTACGACATTTAACGTCAATTAGTCACATATTTTTGACTTATCGTGTTAACACACAAGAAAACGCACAAACAGAGTCGTCACATACCCTCTATGAGTATGTAATACTCGGTGTCGGGAATAATCAATTTCTTTGGATAAATATTTGACGTACTCATATTACGTTTACGTGTTAAATTGCACAACTAATGAGATAAAACACGCGAAAATGTAATCTGAAAAGCAAAGATAAGTGCTAAAGATATCTAATTGGTTAAACATGTGCAAACTAATTGAGGAAGTTTCTCTTCTAAATCAATTAACGCGAGTTAATATACCGGACACGAGATTTATTTAATGCTAATTTATGCACATTGTGACATAAACGATCATTACGAAATATGCAGATGGCTGGTTGGATGATTTGTGCGTATGAAAATTATTGAATAGCCAACTTATGACGTCTTCTGGCAGAGGATTCCTCGAACATTTCTGTCAACAACACATTATAAAAATAACTAAAAAAGCAATCGGTTTTAAGGACTTTTTAAAGATGCACTTAAAAGCCTACTTCTTAGGATAATCCTCATTTTTGTGTCAATTTAATTGAAAAAATGATAAAACGGGTACAGCAACTAAAATAAAATTAATCTTTTTTTATCTGATTTTAAGTAAGTAAGTGTTCGCAAAAACACGAGCATAAAAACACATACAGACCAATATAAATATTTCGACGGGACTGACAGATTTTTGTTGCAAAAGCACAGGTTTAACATTTCATGTTTCTTCTAGTCTTAAATAAGAGTGGATTTCCGAAAGTTTTTATATACACATATACATAACATTTCCAGCAGTAAGTTCTACCTTTATGTCAGCTTGTCATTATTATCTTTTGGAGGTAGCCAATCAAGACTGTCGTAGAAAAGAAAGCGTAGAATGAAATAAATAATTGATAGAAGATTGATTATCCACAATATTTTAAGACGACATACAAGGCGTTAAAAGTCCAATTATGAATCAAATTTCCTAATTGTATTACTTCTTTTGTTCACAGTAATTATCTTCTCTTTGCGTAATATATACTCCATACACAAGAAAACATCAATAACGTTTGAATTCTTTAAAAGAAATAGCATTTTTATTAGAAAATAGCGACTTCGTCACGTCGGCGTTACCCGACTCCCTCTAAGAATTAGCTCAAGTAGAAGACGAAGTAGAAAAAGAAGAAATTATCCATCCCCTCAGAGGTTACAAAGCATACACGTTATTTAAAAGGACCAACATGCAAATCTCAGACGCTTCATGTCGTTGGTAATGACGCTACATCCCCAATAACTTTTAAAAATTGCCACCAATTCGTATTATTTTTGTCTAAATCGCATCGAAGCAAGGTGTAATTTGGAATTAGCATGGGATATAAACGATCTATGATGGATGTATCTTTTTCCTTTTTTGCATTAAAACAGTAAACTTTAAAGTGAACACAGTAGGTCGAACGTATTGTTAACAAGAACAAGAATAACAACACCAGCAACGAAACGTAATCTAATGACAAATCACAATTCAACATCAAGTCGTAATTAAGAGTTACTCTTATCAAAGCAAAACATTGATACGTCTGCAACTTACGAAGGCAGTTACATCGTTAGATGTGTAAATATTGATAATGGATACTCGCGCTTCGATTGGATGTTAATCATAACATAACTGAAAGTTTTTCTTGGTCCCATTTACAGACATGAGAACGCTCATATGTCCTAACATATTACATTAAAAAAAATCAAAATACTACTTTTCATAAATTATTAGGCCGTCTATTATCTGTTAGTATTAATTTATCTTATCAAAATTGCCGTTTCTGTCTTTGTTTTCTTCAGTGTCGATACCGGAGGCATGGCGATCACGGGGAAACGGCATCAAATATTCATACAATTGGCAGACCACTTAAGCAAAATGCTGGTAATTACTGTGCAGCGTTAGAAGGAAGTGATTAACCTAAATTGTCTAGGGCTTAATTGCCTTAGGAAGTCGAAATAGAAATGTGTCCATGCTTAAAAATGATTGATTTTCTAAAACAACCTATTAATGTACAGAGTGCGCTCTCTCATATCAACTTAAATCCTGATTCACAGGGATAAGGCATCGCATAAATTAATATTAAATAGTCAACTTAGTAGAACAAAATCATGTTTCGCAAGAGAGATTATTATCTTTCCCCGTATGTTTACTCTCCCGGGAAATACGTACGTCATAGACATATCCTACACATGAATTGTATATATAAACAGTTTAAGATCATAAAACCAACCCGCCAGTTACCGTTCATTGTACATCTACGGGGAGATAAGGATTGCTATAATACTGGCTGATCCACGGATGATCTAACAACAAACATGATCCGAATAGAATTTCAGATATATCGACATTTTCTTGTAGCTTTCTCTGAACAGAAATATGTTACAACGATCTTAAAGTCTCAAAGCAATTTTCTGGTTTACTTCTGCTGCAAATTCTTGTTAAATAAGCTTTAATTGTGATGTTTTTGTCAACAAATCTAAATGCATGTGTACCCAAATAGATTCTTGAACTACTGCTTTTGTCTGTAAACATAAACACGGTTATATCAAAAAATGATTTTGTTTGTTGATGCAAGAAAATAGTTCATTATTAAACGTGTTACAATAACTTAGAAATGATATTCGAAATGATCTGTAGCTCTGTGTTTTCTGATTTTCTGTTAATAATGGGAAAGAAAAAAATGCGAGTTTTTGTTAGAAGAAATTCAAAAACACTACACGTTCTTTTTGTCAAAAAATGATGCTCTCTATTTTATATAATGATACCGACACTAGAAATAAACTTTTTAAAATAAAAGTTTTGTGTATTTATTTTTAGTTGGTGTTTACCTCTAAGTCCTAAAATAAAATTATATCGACACTGCTTGGCTGTAATTGTTTCACGTTCTAAGAAAAACATCAAGGTTATACGAAAGACGGTTTCCATGTTGAGGATATCGTTAAGATTTGCATATTTCACTAGCCTGAGGGTACAGCTTCTTTTCTTAAATATATAGCTTAAGTCTTCCCCATAGGCAAAATTACGTTGTTGGAAATAAACTATATTGGGCCTGTATTGTTGTATACTTGTCTGATGTCATATGTTGTCTACTGTAAATCTGGCAGTCTAAATATCTAGAGTACCTTCTGAAGTTGGATAGCCGCCAACCTGTGAAATTTGAAAACATGAGAGTGTAAAGCAGTCGGGTAACGCAAACACAGTCTTCTTGGTTTGCTCTTGACCAATTTAATTCCGACCCGAAAGCGGATGAACGATACAAACAAACACACATATTTCACGACGAATCATATTGTGTTTTTGTATATTTTATTCACGACAACAAGAATTGGTGCTCGTGAATGCGACGATACGCGTTTGTGTGTGTGTATGTCTGTCTTTGCCCCCGATAACTCAAGACAGACACAACTGATTGACTTCAAATTGCGCACGATGTTGTAATTCAACCCGACAAAGAGGCCTATTTAAATCCAGCAATATCCGTTAATAATATGTAGAATATGCAATAGAAGCTTATGACTTCACCGCCATGTATATATTTTTTATTCAGGATGTAGAATCGTTATGACGGCAGCTCATTTTGTAAGTATACATGTTGTTTAAACAATGGTCAAGCAATGTTAAACATGGTAACATTTCTCTTTCTATTTTCAAAGCTTCTGCTACCCTGGACATCATCATCCTCATATACACGTATCATTTCTTAATTGTTGTAAAGGTTTTCAGAATAAATTCACCACTTAGAGGGCACAAATTTTACTTGATTTTATTCACTTAAGTCAACTACCAAAACGATACTTCGATTTTCTCATATACATATTTATACCAAATATTTATTCCGATAACCTTATTGTGTGCAAATGGATGTAGATGTTTTTCCTATTATAATCAGTGGCTGCTATAATATTCTACATTATAAATACAGCTGCTCGAACAAGTATTTGAAACAGACATTGCTTCTCTACTTCAAGCTTGTTAATCATATGTAGCATATTGTTGTTGAGAAATAATTACGGTAGTGTCTGTTATATCTTAATTTCTAATCGGAGCATGTGTTTTAGATCAATCCAGTAAGAAAACTGTAGATCACCCGTTATGAAAGACATTCCTTATCTATACGGCATCTATATGTTTACAATTCCTGGAAAGGACTGAGTAAAGTTCATCTATGACGAACATATTTCCCGTGAGAGTGAAGTGTCAGGATAAGGAGGGAAGATGAGAATCCCCCTGGTGAAGCTTATCTTCGATCTTTATTCAATTTGAATTCCTACATAACTGAAATAGACTATACTTTATTAGTTTATGTCTTGCGCTTGCATCCCCAGAGGTCAAAAGTGGATTATATTATATTAGCTTCTGTACCGATGTAATACCTATAGTATGAGAAACATAATGTCATATTCAGCGCATGTCCTTTTTGTACCTCTTATAAGCTTGCAGTATAGATAAGCTTTAAATTTGGGTAATGACGTGATCAAGGAGTCCCGAGGGCTGTATATCATTATGATTAACCTATTTCTGTACGGCCAGGTAATCTTGAATGTTTAATCAAACTTATTAATATGATGGGAGTCAACACAAGTTTAGGTTTGACCATTAAGGTACGTAACATAATATTGACCAAATCCTTGCGTAACAGTGTTTTCAGCCTTTCTGTCCTTACTGCGTTGTTTCGGTGTAGTGCTTACCTTACTTTAGTACTGATATACTTTATTTCAGAAACCAGTTTATCATCCTGAATCTCATCGATCTTGTGGTCTAATAATTATAACATTTGCAGGTTAATCGGTCGGAGGTGGATTCGAATACTGCCCTGATATATTTTAGGATAGAAAATTATACAAAGTCTACTTGGAGGTTTCGCTTATCTATAATATCTTTTGTCGCAATGCAATTTGTTAACGTCCATTAAATCTAATAATAAACAAGTCATAGTCTTAAGTCAAGACTTGCGTACGGCATTTCATTTTGAATCAGGGTGTACAACTGTTATGTCTACTTTCAAAGCCTTTTGTTACCCTGTACAATTGAGATCAAATACTCAATTTACACACAGCGCAGTAATTACCAGCTTTGTTTAGTGTATGAAATGTCATTTGTATGAATGTTTCCTGCATTGAAGTATAAATATTGTATCATTTCCAACATGAATTTTATGTATATACTACTTATGTTGTATGCAACTTCCCACAAATATATGTCTACGACATAATTACTACCCGTTGTTGCTTGTAGCCACCACGCTTCCGATACCGACACAGAAAAAAAATAAAACTTATAAAAATTGACACTTGCCAATAGTGGAAGGTATAAAATAATGAAAAGGTATGTTCTTATACGTATTAAAATAGTTTTTCTTCTTTCTTTCGTTCGCTTTTACCTCGAACGAAGGCAAATCTTATTGTTTAATTGGCCGAAAACTTGCGTTAGCGTACTGCTTTTCACAAGGTGATTTTTGCGCTGAACATGTGTTGCGTTAACACTTTGGTTAAGAGGGCCGCCGCTATCCGTCTTGAGAAGGTACTTGTTTTTTTTAGACATTTAGTTAAAATGAGTTATATGTCATGAGCACTGATATGTCTTCGGGAAGGGCAAAGTTAAATCATATCATGTGATTGGTTTTAATTGGTGTACCAGAGCTTATGGGATAGTTAATGTTGCGTATAAAAACGGAATTAACCTTCATATTTTCACAAAAATACACCATTTGAAATATGAGTTTTATGCAAAAATGAAAAACGGAATTTCAATCAAGAGTTATAACTATGACCTTAATGGTATTATGATTTACAAAAATTATACGCTCATATGTGTTCGCTAAAAATCGAATAAACTGAATAATTACCTTAGGTAGAAGGTTAGTTATTTAATAGTCCAGCGGTCTAGGGCCAAACCTTTCAATTTCGAGATCAAGTTGTTTTTGTATATATCATTGTTAAGAAGGGTCGTGTGTGTAAAACGTTGTTTTTTCAAAAATCGTACTTGGGAAACTCAAGTTATAGCATAAATTCAAGATGGCTGCTGTCCATTTTCGGTTTATCTCCACAACTAAGAATCTTGCTATATAGCCGTATGATACCACTTTTCATATGTTTATTGATATGCAGTTTTCATTTCTGGGGTTAATTTTTTGTTTCACGGTCATTTCATAGGACAAAGTAATTTGGAGTCAACATATATATTTGATATTTGTTGTTATATTTAAGCTTTTGAGCAAAAACCTTTTAAGGTTGTTGTTATTTATCTTCAATCAAATATTAATTAAGGTCATTTAAAGGTCATGTTGAATTTTCAGGGTCATTTACACGAAAATGTATTTATGTGTGATTTGAGGTAGAAGTCACAACTTTGTATATAATTTTCGACTAAATTGTAATAATACGACACTTAGTATTGCCAACTTAGTAATTCGAGATGGAAATACTGATAGTTGTTTTAACTTCCGGTTTCTTGTGCTAGCTAACAAATTTAAACACAAATATGTAGTTTTAATTACGAACGTCAAATTTTGCCATTTTACTAATAAAATATAATAAAAAACTCAAAGTCACTGAGAAAGGCTGGTGTCTTTGGAAATCGCTATTAATGTACTGATTTCATTCAGTTGTGTATTTCTTGGTCTAAATCGTAGTAATTGAACATTGTAAAGTTATGGACCAAATAAGTTGTTGGGACTGTTTTCAGCACTTTATAATAACAATCAGATGACATAACAAAAATGACCGCCTAAAATAATAAATTTAATATGCTTCTTAATAAAAACCCTATAGTTATTTTAAGAACATATGTTTTCGACACCGATAAATCGAATGGTGGTGTCACTGACAATGTCAAAGTTTAAAGGTAAGGTCAAAAAATTTAATTAGAGGTCAAATTCACAGAAAAACGCGTTTTGACCATGATAATGATCTTAAAATATTAATTTTTATCTAGCGCAAGAAAACCGTAAGTTGAAACAAAAATCAGTGTTTTCATCTTGAATTATAAAGTTTGCAGTAATAAGTGTCGTATTATTACAATTTGGTGGAAAATAATATAACAAAATGTGACTTCTACCTCAAATCACACATAAATACATTTTCGTGTAAATGACCTTGAAAATGCAAAATGACCTTTAAATGACCTTGATGAATAATTTGTTGAAGATAAATACAAAAAAACTGTAATGAGATTCTAGCTCAAAAGGTTCAATATAACAACAATTATCAAATATATATATTGACCCCAAATGACCGTGACCTATGAAATGACCTTGAAACAAAAAAATTACCCCATAAATGAAAAGTGTATATCAATTAACGTATGACAATATGTATCATACGGCTGTATATTGAGATTCTTAGTTGTGGTGATAAACCGAAAATAGACGGTGGCCATCTTGAATTTATGCTATAACTAGAGTTGCCCAAGTACGATTTTTGTAAAAATAACGTTTCATCACTCCAGAGATCCTTCTTAACAAGAATCAGTACTAAAATAACTTGATCTCTAAAATTGCAAGGTTCATATATAATTATATAAAGGAGACCGCTTGACTATAAGCTCTAAATGAGTTTTCGTTTTTAATTTTTGCGTTTAGTTCATGTTTCGAATGGTATATTGTTTGTCAAAATGTGATGTTTAGTTCAGTTTGTATACGAACAATAAACTATCCAATTAGCTATGGGACACCAATTACATCCATCTAGATATATGATATATTTTGATGGTAAGTTAATTGTTTTATAAGAGCAATTAACTGGCCAATCAGCGCTGCGACACCGTGTAAGAACTTATAAAATTGTAAATCTTTTGTTATTTAATGCTTTTCTGTCCTAATTTATCTAGGCTGTTCATGTAGTTCAAAAAGGCTTTAAGTCCTGTATACTTAAAAAGAAAGGACACGAAAATATATCCTTATTTTGGGTCAGAAACACAATTCAAAAATTATATAGTAAAATGTTCCTCTGTGTAACTGGTGTGACTTTATCAAGACTCGGCTAAGCATAAAGATACCAATAACAAAAGCAGTCTGAGTGGTCATAATTATTACTTGTTGAGTCTGTAACATGATCAATCACACCAGTATTTCGCTTCAATTAACTTGACAATTCTTTCCGATTACTTCGCGAGTTTTCACTATCACTATTTACACTTCCAAAGACATAACCGCCTTTGCTAATTGATGCTATGCGGTGTATTGTTTAGATGATTTAAGCTCTTATCGCAATCTAACGTAACTTGATGTAGAAATATAATTATAATTGGCATATCATTTCATCTATTGGTGTTGCTATTTTCTTAAACAATGTGTTCGACTTCATCTATTTTATTTTACGTCGACTGGTCTTACTGCAACAAAGACACAGATAATTTTGTACTAGAATAAAGTTCACAAATCACATTTGAGTACTCCATTAGACAAGGCCTCCATGAAGAATCGAAGCTTAATAGAAACCCATCTAGGAAATGACCCCAGACATAACTTGATTAGTCTTGGATAAGTGTTTTTCCAAAGAGCAATGACGTCATTGAGACTTGTCGGTAATTGTTCATACAAAAACTTTGTATCCTTTTTTTGCTAGAATCTCGGTCGTTTGTTCATGCTGACAACCTTGTCATTTTTTTATCGAGCACAAATTATCATGAATGAAATAGAAAAACCAGTGAACTTCTGTAATTGATATTGACTGTGTTTGATTCCTCATATGAAGGCAAACGCTTTGTTAAATGTAAAAGGATTAAGATCGGTGGTAATGTAAAGGCAGCTAGTTTATCAAAACATATTCAGTTTAAATACCTATCATAATACGAAATAGATACATACTTTTGTAGATATAGGTATGGCACTATTCTCGCTTTTAGCAAAACAAACCCCAAGATTAATTGAGATAACGGCTACAACTGCCCGGTGGCATGTGATACTTATTTGTTTGGTTCTTTAGGGACATGTGTATTTATGCAAGTTACTCCATGATAAGAGTTCCCGCCCCGTTGACTATACATAACATTTACATTAAACAATGTCAAAACAGGTAGACGTGAAAGCATTCAAGCGATGATTATATGTTCAAAACCAGCCTCTGCAACTAAATACAATATATAGTATTCTGATGTGAGCGGAACACGGGACTTGAATTTTGTGGTGCAAGGGAACGAAACATTTAGATAAACAAAAAAAGTGTTTTGAAACATTGCAATAGTACCATTTACTTAAGATGAATATTTATTGAATCAAGTATAGTTAAGGAGGGATACATATACAAATATAAATATCAGGCGCATATTTCCTTTAGAATTGTGGTTGGTCAAAAATGAAAACACAATTTATCATAAAAATATATGCGTTTCAAAGATATTTAGCATAGAAAAATAGTAAAATGTATCCCAAAAACGGACTAAAGTTTCTTTTTCATCAGAATAAAATGCAGTTTCCTCACTACTCAGGCATTTACTCCTTAAGTATTTACGAGTATTACATTTAAAAAAGAACAAACAGAAGTAGTTTATCCTCTACCATTTATGTTTCTTCCATGAATGGCATCAAGAAACATTTCTCGGGACGGGATTCCTTGTTGTTTTAGTGATTTATTGGACTTAAGAGTCTAGTTCAAGTCGTCTAGTTATGTTTTGTAAGTCTTTTAATGTTTCTACCACAACAAGGTAGTTCATGTAAGAAACCTACTGATAAGACATTTAACGTGCTGCTTCACGAAAGTAGTAATGTGTAGTATGACTCTTACATCCTGTCCACACGCAGAATACATGTCTTTTTATGGCAGGTACCTGTTGATACCGATTACAAATACATAACCAATCAAAAGAAGTATTTTTGGGCACTGAACTGATTTATACCGAGAAGACCCGAAAAGACCCGAAAAGACCTGAAAAGACTCCCGAAAAGACCCGAGAAAAAACGGGTCTTCTCGGTATAAA
>JAUUEB010324562.1:0-12697 GCA_032362205.1 Clione limacina
ATTAATTAACGTGTCCCTAAAAGCTGGAATTTAATATTTTGAAAAAAAAAACAGTTTTGACAGAGTTATGTCCCTTTGTGTCTGGTGATCGGGGTAGTACTCTCTACGAGTACTCACGAGTACTCATTTTTTCCAGTTGTTGTTGTTGTTCTTTGAGTTATTCTATTATCATTTAAGAGAATCAAAGTTCAAATATAAAACCAAACTCATGTTCAGCTTCTATGACCCCCACCTCCTTCAAGATAAATACTATTATATTTTTTTTACTCTTAGCTTACAGATATTATCAGCCTGAGCACTATGAGTATCAAATGAAATGATGTTCCCTTCAGCTGAAAATCAAACCAGAAATGTTTTCTGTGTAGTTTTTTGTTTGTTAGTGCGCGGATGCTTTTAATGTCTCAAATTTAGTCCCTGTTTCAAATATTTTGAGAAACACTGATGTAACCTACTGTCAAATTTTTTTTAAGAAAATGAAATTCTATATAATAGTCAATTTAGGGAATAACAGCAAAATGTGGCTTATGTCAAAGAAAAGGTCTAAGAACCTTGCCAATCAAAAATATTTTTGTTTTCTTCTATAGTTTCATATGAAGACCAGAATTTATTCTCAGCTTCTCCCTTTTCCTTAAATAACATTCATTATAGTTTTTCTTTTTTTGGTTAATTTAAAAAGGAAGTTCTCTTCTCCAACAGGTATTAACAAGCCTATCAAAACACAAGAATTATGTGTACCCAATGATAACCTTGTCCATTAAATCTAAGTTTATATTGTACATTTTTGAAACTAGATGAAATGATTTTTATAAGAATTAAATATTAAATGTAAAATACTTTCTGTCCACAGACCTTCTTCAATGAAAGGCACCCACACCAATGCCAGCAGGAAGCAGGTGGATGTTCGTCTGGCTGAGCCAGAGCACACACAGTTCCAGTACCAGAACTTCCAAGCTCGCTCTCGTCTTGATGCTCGTCTTTGGCTGCAGTGTAGGCTAGAGCTGGTGCACAGTCTGATGATGGAGCTCAGGGGCATGGGACAGGTCAAAGGTCAGAATCATTTCTTAGGAAGATATCATAACCTTTGGACAGTCTGTATTTATTAAACCTTTGATTTGAAAGATGTCATACATATGATATGGGACAGGTCGAAGGTCAAGAGTATGAATATAGGCCAACGATCTGTAGCTGGGGTTCTCAATCTGGTCAGTTTTTCACTCAGTGATTAAAAGCACAGCAGGATCTGTTCTGGTTTCATTGTTAATAAACCTTTTTAAGAGATATTTAACTTTTCAATTGTTTTCCTCTCATGTTTCTTAAACATTTTAAACTTTCTGCATATGAATTTTACATGTTTTTAAAAAGCTTTTGCTTTATAAATTAATTATAAGTATGCAGGAATAAAATTCTTGGCTTTTTAAACATTTCTTCTACAATATGAATTCAATCAAATGACTGTATGTTCCCATAGGTACTGACAAGGTAGTGTCTGAGCTAGCAGACTGTCGTCAGTATTGTGCTGAAGGTCTTGGTGAGGCTGAGGCCTGTGGTGACACAGAGATGCAGGCACAGTTCTTCATGCTTGGAGCTCAGCTCAACATTATTGAGGGCAAGAGTCTGGAACATACTGTGTCATTGATTGAGGTTTGTACAAATTCCAACAAGCCTTGTTGGTTAAAATCAAAGATCCCATTTATAGATGTTCAAAGGAAACAAGTGTCAAACTTTCTGTCCCCAATTTAAGTGTAATAGAAACATTTCAATACAAAAACAAATTGATTACCAAATCACTGCCATAAGTTACTTGCTTTCTTTCTAAAACTATCGCAGCAACTTGAAGTAGCCATATCATCACAGTCTTAAAAGAATGAAAGTAATTATGTAAGAACTTTACCTTTTTAAATAATACACACAAGCTCACATTGTGTGATTATTAGATCTTGAACCTTATCTTTTCTCTCTGAACTCAGACTGTAAAAAAATCGCGAGGAAGTCATCACATAAGAACTGATTTGGTTGCATGCAAGCACACATGCAGGCACAATTGTTGATAATATGGAATACATTTAATGTAAATTACTGTTAACAATCCTCAGGATGCCATCAATCTGTTGCATCAAGTATTATGTCGCTCTGTACTAGGAGAGCAGCTTTTGGCAGACTGTCTTATCTTCAAGGCTGACCTGGAGGCAACTGCAGCCAAGAGTGATGTGCAGACTGACAGCATTACAGACAAGACTATCAGGACATACCTGGATGCTCAAAGAGTCATTCTAGACCAGGTTGGTACTCACAGCTTATATGATACCACTTTTCTGAATGAAGTTCTAATGAGTTCTGAAAGGTCACAATTTGTTCATCTAAAATGGCATACATTTTTTAACAAGGATATATTTACTCTAAAACCCTTAAAGACAATGATTTAATCCTGCAGATGTGTGGTTAAGATACACTTTTTCTATCCTTAATATGTAAGCATTTTCAACAACTTTGACATTTTGTTCTTTTTCTACGAAAATTCTGCCATCATAAGAAAGTTAGTAAATCAAAGGTCTCTGAAAACAACAATTTTTTGTCAGCCTGATTCAAAGTAAAATATACAGGGCTTAAAATTGATCTTCATATCTAAACTCAATGTTTATTGATTTTCTTGACAAGTTCAATTTTGCATTTTCTTTGTTTTGTGCTTTTAAATTCATCTTTTTTTTTAGCATCAATCTTTTTGTAAGTTAATATTTTGTTTAATAACTGAGACATCACTCTTAGCCTGTGTGGTTGTTAACTGTTTAGCTTGATGGTCTTTTTCTTCCCAGATGGAGCTGCTAGGTGAGAAAATAGAGCACTACCACAGTGATGGGAGCCTGGACCACCTGTCATCCCCACAGAGTCCCATGCAGAATGTCTACCTGCCCCATGTACAGAGACTTGCTCAAGTCAAGCTCAGGATTGGTCATGCAATGGCCAGGAACACTGCCAAGATGATAAGAAATGGGTGAGTTTTATCTAGAATTGAAGGCCAAGTGAAAAGAATTAGTAAATCTCATTGTAAGCTTCTGGTCACAATTCTGCAGTAAAATGATTAAAGTACCAACATAAACTTGTGTAGATTTTGTAATAAGGTTTAATGCTCACATAGAACATTTTAAATTAACATAAATGAAGCTGTTGTAAGCGTCTTTTTAATAAAGCTGACTTTATTTTTTATTTCTGAACTGAATCTCTAGAAAATTAGATGGGTGGTATCTTATTAATTGCTTCTGGATGTATGTCTTTACATTTAGTAAATGTGTACCCTAACAAGCTTAACCCTAGCTTTTTTTATAATTTTATTTTTGTTGTGCAGTAAACTTGAAGATGACCCAGTCATGTTCTGGGTGGATTGTCTTGGTGTGCTGACCACAGCCCTTGAGATCTCCCAGGTGAGTGCAGCCAGAGAGGCCGCTGTGGAAGCAGAGATACTGCTGCTTATGGGTGAGTTATGCTCTGCATTTATGACTTTTTGACTTTAATTTAAAGCTTAGAAGTTATCACACCCTGGAACTTTAGTCTCCATACTATATTATTTTATATCAGCTTACGTCATGATTATTATGGTAAATACCCAGGAATTCCCCTCATGTCATGCTTGAATTCAGAAAATAATCGGTCTTTTATATAAGCAGACTTCTCAAATTCAGAAATGAAAATACATCTCTTGAGTCCAAAGTGTGTCATGGGTCACAGGCTGGAGATGATGAAGTGTCAAATTGCAATTGTGCTTTGGCAGCTTTTAAGCATAAAAGTATAGTATTTGGTGGCCAAATGAACAAAAATGCAAGTTATGTGACTTTTTCTTATAAAAATAGACTATATTGTCATTTTGTTCCAATAAGAAGTAGACAGGTAAGTTATATCCTGAGTTATCCTATGATATTTTTAATACTATTGATAGTAAAGTGGTAAATATATTAAAAAAATAATAAGAATTCAAGAGCGAACAACATAATCTTCATAGTATCCTTAAGCGCATTGAGCAAGTCTCTGACCTGGGAATGCGCTATATAAGTGACATTATAATTATTATTATCCTGATTGTGATATAAAAGGTCATGATAAAAGGGACAATCTTCTATGTGTTGATAAATTATTGATAAGGAATGTGAAAAACTACAGTACACAGTCTAACCATAACATTTTTTCAATGTTAAGTAAATGTTTTTATTCTTTTTTTTCTCATACATAGGCAAAGTTCAGAAGATGTTGGTTTACCTTGGCAAGTATCAGGCTCGGTCTGCTGCTGGAACTCTACTAGAAGCCATCAAGATATCATTTATCAATGACCACGACCTTGGGTGAGCTTAAAACTTTTTAAAATCTTTTTTTTCACCCTTTTCTTAGAAAAGACAATTAAACACCTACACTGGCACACACATACTCATCCACATACTTAATTTAAGATATCATATTGGTGCTAGATCTCATTGGATGTCTGTGACTTCAAATTTTTTCTAAATTTCTCTTTGACCTATAAACAAGGACATTATTGAAAATATATTTGATAGGTAAGCAGACAATTAATTTCATTTTCATTTTGCTTGAGCTATTTTTATTATGTTTTTGGACAGTACATATACAGGGTGATTTTTTGATACTGACGCTTTTGAAATCTAAATATTGAAGAAAACTGAAATAGATAAAGTCATGCTGTTTTCTGTAACGTTTACAACAGATATGAAATTTTTGTTTGATACCTAAATTTGCTTAGATGTCACAACAGGCCACTGAGTAATCAATGAAATGCTTTAATGAATTAATGGAGATTTTGTTTAAAATTGCATTTTCAGGCTCCATTTTATGGTGACAAATTTTGCCTTTTGGACGATAGATTGGTGACCTGTCGTCACATCTAAACACATTTGGTATCAAACAAAATTGTTCACCTGTTGCATATGTTACAGAAAACAACATGATTTTATCTTTTAAAGTTTTTTCAATATTTCGATTTCAAAAGCGTCAGTATTAAAAAATCACCCTGTATATCATGGCTAAGAAGTTTCAAAGACTGCAAAGCTTTATTTATTGTGTGTTGAAATAATGATGATAAAATTTTAAAAAATGTTATGATTTATTATTACTTATTATTTATTGTGTTTTGTTGATTTTTTCCCTCCCTGTCAGTTTGATGCGTCAAGCATACTTGGAGATTGCTCTAATCTACCTGTACAGCGCAGGGCTCATAGTTATTGAGGATGGATCATTCCTTAAATCTGTGGCTGGAGACAGCAGTGATGAGATTAGCATTGCTTCAAGTAGAACTGACCGAAAACTCAAGAGGTCAAAGGTGAGATCATGACCTTTGACATTGTAGCATGTAGATAGTGTGTGCATTGTTTGTTTTAGTCAATAGAAAGCATATGTTCTTCGGGATAAATTCACTATATGTATTGCAGTGAAGCACTAGTTGCACACCACATGTTAAAAAGTAACTGTTTAAATTATGGTAAGCTTTGTAGTTTGCAATATTGACACAGTAGACTCTGCTAATTATCCTATCAATGTGATCTGTGCCAACTGTCATACGAAGTATCAATTAAATATTTACACTTTTTTATGTATAATGGATACTACAGGAACATCTATCAACAGTATATCTTTGATAGACACCTCATGTCTTGCCAAAGTTAATAAGCAGGTCAAGTGCGCGATAACAAGGTCTGATCTTTAAGAAACTGATATGTGATATGAGAATGGATTTATATTATTATAAAATAAAGTTTATCTAAGCTCCTATCAATTTGTGGATTCATAAGTTATCTGTGATATATCTGCAGACAATTTTTATATTAACCATCACTTATTTTATAGACAAAAAATGGGTTGTCCTTGGAAACTGTGACAATTAACGGATTGTTTTATTTAACAACAGGACAATAAGTAGAGTCTACTGTATTTTGATCTTTATCTATTTGTATACATTCATGAAAAGCACATTATTTATGCAATTTGTATTTACAGCTTTATGGTTTGCTCTTGTTTATCCCTTTTCCCCCCAACATTTTTCCCAACTTTATTCCAACTTTTTTCCCAACTTTTTGTGATAGTATATTGTGAGGATTCATGTTAAAACTTCTTGAATATGAGGGGAATTTCAAAAAGTTTGATCAACAGTTTTTGTTATGGCTTATTATTCTAATTATATATTCAAAAAGGAACATCATCATCATCACCATCACAATCATCACCATCACCATCATCATCAGACAGACTCTGTAAGTACAGAAAAAAGCCTCCTCTTTAAAGGAGAAATAGCATTTTCTCTTTTGTCTTTAATATAATCCCTCTCAATCTGTGATTGTTAAATCTCTTAATTCATTAGTAACTTAAACAGAAATTTCCTTTCATAATTTTCATTCCTTTTAACCGTTTTCTTACAAATCAATGTGCGTAGAAAATGATCAGAAGTTTGATGCTGAACTGTTTGTGAAAAAAAATATAAACATTACTTCAGTCAAAAGTTTTTTTAAAGCAATTTGGAATCAGTGGCGTTGCCAGGATTTTTCCACCATTCTCTGGAGAAAATTAAAAGGGGCTCAGTGACCAGTGAATATTGAAGTTTATACAAATTGATCCTGCTCCTCTTACTTTTATCACATTCTTAAAATTTAGGGGAGGGGGAATTGACTAATTTCAGGGGGCCAGCCCCCTTGTGCCACCACTATTTTGAAGTCAACTTAGATTTTTGCATCAACCAATTAGATGTGAATATGTAGTCTCATACTTTAACTACAACAATTCTCATCTCTTCATTAATTGTACTACAGGAAGATGTAATGTCTCCTAGAGATGAGGTAAGCCAGCACAGAGACAACAACATTTATATAACATATTATTCATAAGCTATTCATTTATTTGTTGATTATTCATTAGTTTATTTATTTGTTTATTTATTCATTTTTTGTTTGATGTCAAAGCTATTTATTCGTGTATTTATCATGTATTCAATTGTTTCATCAGACATTCAGTCTGTCAATATTTGTGCAGTGATTTATTTGTATTTGTGTTCATTTGTTTGTTTACTTTTTACATTTAATCAGTTATTCTTTTATGTTTTATGTTTTTTTTTACATAAGTTCAAGGATTGTTGTCTCCTTTGAATGCTATTCAGGTGGAGGTCTTTTTTCCTAACAAATTGAGACATGTTTATTGCAGTTTGATATTCTTTCTTTTGCGTTTGAGCTTTGAATGACTATGCATGAACTAAAAGATCAAAATCTGTTTGTTTTGCATGATGCATGATATATTTTGTCTCAAGCGGAGTTAATTCTTATTGTTAACTGAATATTGCGTTATGGTACTGCTTTTTACACACTCATGTTTTTGTCAAACACATGTTTTTCTTAACACATGTTTTTGCGTTAAAACTTTGGTGCTTCCCTTTGCCCAGAGGGCGTTGATTTTTGTTTTCAGAAGGAACTCTTTTTTAATTATATTAGAGTGTTTCAGTTTATAGGTAGAACCTGAATTGTTCCTGATACTCTTCCTTTGATTTCAACCACAAGGGATTTTTAGCATGTGCAATATACACACATGACCTACCTTTTTTTGTCTGTCTCTATTGAATGAACTGGGTGCTTTGACCTGCATACCAAGTAGGATTTAGAGGTTCCGGCAATCACTGATAATGATTTATTTTGCATGAGTGGTAAGCACCATCAACACATACCCTGATGGCTGCTTTCTACAACCAGTAGAAATCCTGTTACAATGGTCAAACACACAATGCTTTAAGACAGTGGCTTCTATAACAGACTTAACCACTCAGTCTCTGATGCATGATTTAGATATTTATCTGTAAGTTACATGTACAGTCATAGTGATGTCCCCTGAAAAGTGTACAAATTTAAAGCTAAAAACTTAAAATTAAATTTCTTAAGACCACATAATGAATTAAGTTTTTACCCATTAGTTCTGTACATTTTTTACAAACCTCAAACTTGAAATTTCACAAATACCACTGTTTGCAGTCTTTGCAAGACTGTCAATTCTTAATTAAAGGTTTTTCCAAGAAACTTATTATAACATTTGTAAGCTCTATAAAGGAGTACTATCATGTCTCCAATACATTGCAATAATTGAAATGTAAATGATACATACAATTTAATCAAAATACAAATGATACATACAATTTGATTTATTCAGACCCAACTCACAGGAAGAAGAAGAACCATTTGTTCGGTAATCGTTGTACTTTAGCCATTGTTTAACACAAAGAAAAGTTTCTTAATTAGATAAATGCTAATATTTTATTTTATATTTATAGATTTAATGTTTTCACTCAGAAATTAAGTCCAAATGTTAGTAAGACCTTGCTTGAAGTATAGAGGTGCAGTTTGGGATCTCCAGTTTCGAGCTGACATTAACTTCTTTGAAAAAATGCAAAAAAGAGCTGCTTGATTCGCCACTAATAACTATAAAATGGAAACTGATAACGATAATTGAATTTGGGCAAGTTGGGCTGGGACAAACTTGAGAAAGGAAGACTTAAAAGTGAATTAACCCTTTTTTTATAAAGCTATACTAAAATTAAATGAAATTCCCACTGCACATCTGAACTTCAAGCGACTAGCAGCAGAGGGGTATGAGAGAAATTTCTCATCAGTAGATTCACATATCTTCTCATTCTTTTCCTCTACTACTAACCTATGGAACTATCTAACTACAGATGTAAAGTGTTGTGAGGATAATGATTTATTTAGATCAAATCTTAACAAGCTGAACCTCACAGAAGTTAAATCCAAAATTAGTTTTATCTAATATTTCTACTATATACAGCTTGTATGATAATATATGTGGACTTGCGTTTTGTAGAGCGCTCAAAGTGCCTTTTTAATTGTACAATCCTTACTTCCCCATGTAGAAGATAGCCTGCAATATAACAGCTTGCACAAGTCATGTAGTTATAGTTGGAGTTCATTTAGGTATCTTACAATATGTTTATATACAATGTTCCATGGTCTCTCAGGTAGGATTCTTGTCCATTCAAGTTGAGAGTCAAACAACGAGTGAATGAAGTAAATAAATGAAAAGTTTCCGACATGCCTTACACATCTAATTTTACTCATTTTCTGAAAGGGTTTCTAATTCACAGAAAGGAGTGATCCTCCTGTTCCCTACAAAATGTCAGTGGAAGTCTTATGCTTTATTTTATAGACTTGGTTGTAATACCAGTTCTGTGTAATGCCTTGGTATGTGTAATGATTACAGTGCATCTCATTTTTAATGTTTTTGTTTTACCTTTAAAAGTTCCTTGATAATCACAATGAGAATAATTTTTGTTTGTTTTGTTTGTTTGCAATCAGCTCCAATAAAGTCAGTTTGGGTTAGTTGAATGTTTGTTGAATGAATGTTGACTGTTTGTTTTTATTTAAAGACTTGCCTTTTAAAGGTGCTTCCCTTCGTCCAATTGGTGGTTACTGACTTACTTTTGTAATAAATAGATTGCTCTTACATTGCTCTTGCTCTTAAACTTCTAATGACACAGTTTTCCCCCTAAGCTTCATAATTTGTTGCTTTTTCAAATGTGTGGACAACAAAATGTTGCCACTTATTTTCACTGTACTATACCATACTAATGTACTAATGAAAAAGATGAAAATCAACATGACAGTAAGTTTGATATTAGTTGTTCTTATATAAATAGTACTTGCAATGCATCATGAGTGTATTAATAATCTTTAATACTTATGGTTTTTATTGGAGTTTACTGTTTGGGAGTTTTCTCTGTCACTCTCTGATGAGGCTGAATTTGTGACCTGAGACATAACGCTATCCATCAACTCTACATATTTGTCTCTGTCACTTGCAATCACAATTGCGCCAGTTAATTTTTTATATTAAAGTCTCTTGTTCTAAACCATGTGAGTGGTTGACCAACAAAAATGTTTTTGTAAGGCTTTCATGCCTCTGCTAGTGCCAGTTTGGCTGGTGCACTGTCTGGTAGTCGTATGAGATGTACAGGCAACATTGTTGAATAGTTCTGGACTAAGATTCAGCGCCACAGGTTTGGTACTGTATTTGTTTGATATGAAGCAGGTTTGCACAATCTGCCAGAGAAATGCACTATGATAGGTGTCTATTTTCTTATTGTCCTACTTATGAGGGTCCACAGTTCAGAATTGTATAGGAAGATAGATGAGATGAGTGCCAACAACACATGTATTCTTATGAAGCAGGGATATTTCTTTTGAGCATAGTGCTTTTGTGTTGTTTTCTTTTTTTGATGTCCTGTGTTTTGCCAAAGAGTGAGCCATGTATGAAAGTCCCAAGTTATCCATTAGAAGACTAGCTTTTTACATATAGGTTGATTTGGTAAATAAATTGAATTTTGAGCTGGCAAGAATTAATTTGTCAAAGAGCAAATTTTTAATATGATAACTGTAGGTTGCTTAAAGCAAAGACATGAGATAAGGTATGTTTGAGTATGATTTTATGTGTTAATTTGGCTACCAAATCACTGATTGTTCAGATAGATCTAATTAGAGTCTAGTACAATAAGAGTGTATAGAGTGCTTAGATAAATGAATTTCATACATCTCCCTGTGAGCAGTCTCGAGTCACCTTGACAAATATACGCTCACCACCAAGTTGGGTGATAGTCATTTAATTAAGCAGATATTTATTTATTGGCTTACATTTTATTAGATGTAGTACTAGTGTATTGAATATGATAATAATCTTTTACTGATTGTGGAGCCATGTCAGTTTAATGTTCGTACGGCCAATATATCTTTTTTATTTATTATAGCAAATAACAATCTTATTTTAGAAACTAATATACTCATGAAATTCATGTCTCTTAATTGCTGCTACTTTGTTAACTGTTTCCCAGTATATTTACTATACATTTTTGAAACAATTTCTAGTAGCTCTTGTAGAAATTCCTTTATTCTTATTTTGTCTACCAAAAGCTTCAAACCTATAGTTCCATACATTATGTTATGTTATGTTTAAGTAATCAATAATTATTGCATGCAAAGAATCTGTGCATAATGATAAGAAAACTTGTGATTTAAAAAAAATAAAAGTATTGGTAGTCTCAATTTAAAAAATTGTTAACAGTTCACTGTCAGTTATAAGGCTTTAACATATAATACTGTTTATATATTTTACAGACATAAAAACTTACTTCCCCATATCAACATCTGTGGTTTTACATTGAAAGATTTTGATGAGTGAGCTTTGCCTTTTATGTTTCAAGCTATGAATTTTTTGGGTGCATTTTCACAAGATGTTATCTACATAATAAGATTCAAAATCTGTGTGTTATTCCTTTTTGTGTGTGTTTGTATGCAATGGGATTACAGCTGCAGTTTTGACTCAATCGACCTGGAACTTTAAAAAAATGTTGGTAGATGTGTGGTTAAGCTTTTGGTGAAAATTGGTTGACTGTAAGAAAAGTTATTAGCTTTTTAGTGTTTGGTGCATATTTAACAGAGAAAATATAGAACAAAGATGCCATGAAACTAAATATGGAAACACTTGCACCTTCTTCCTGTCGCACCTTATGAACACAAATTTTTATTTCCGTATTAAAAGATATGTAAACAAAAGCTGAAACAAAAAGTGCATTCTAATATAGGGTGTTTCAAAATAAGATTTAAAAAGGGGGTGGTGGTATATTTGCGCATAGTGAAGAGAGCGAGAGAAAGAGGTCTACAGGGTCGTTAAAAGTCAGCCAAATTTGTGTTTCCTTTTTTTTTAATCCTTCCAAGATCGGGTACTAAGCCACTAGTCTTTTAATCAACTCATTCATAAATACAAAAATGATATTCAGTGATCAAACAAGCATTTTAACTTTTTTATTGACATTTTCACACTCAGTTAAAGACATTTAAGTATTAACTATGAGACATTGTATGTTGTAATAATTCAAAACAAATACCTGTCTTTCAAGCTGAATAACTTGGATTTTTATCAAGTTGACTCGTCTTTCATCATAACTTTCATGTGAACTTTCACTGGTAATTTGCTTCAAAATGGATCTGAGAGAAAAGATTTTTGGGTTAAATACTATAGAGTTGCACAATTTCTTATGGCTGGTCATTCAACCTTACTATTTCTATAATAAAGGGAATACGGTTGAGAGAACATCATCACTGTTAGAAAATACACTGATGTTTCCTTTGTTATCATTGTTAATTGGTAACAAATAAAACAGTTAGGGGTTAAACGCCCCTCACAACAAATGAAGGTCATATGAGAGGCATTAAAGTCCTGACCAAGGGCCGTAGTCCAGTTGAGAGTGGCAGCAGTGGCATAAACAAGGTGAAGGAATATACTGCCCTGGTCATGCAGAACTCCTAGCAATTTGTTCATGCCTCAGTGGCAATATAGTAGTAGAGATGAGCCTCTGGAAATAATTGTTATTCTGTTTCAGATACGCTTATCTAATGGCAGTGTGATGTCTGCATCTTGTTGGAACAGCATACACCAAGAGAAAAAATCTACCAGAGGCGTGGAGTGAGTCTGAAAATCTTGAAATTGGTGTATTCATTATTTTTTTTTACAATTTTGAAAACAGTATCGTGGAAGGGTAGAAGGAGGTGTGCCGTTGCGTTATGAGTTAGAGCAAGCAGTAACTGTCGTTGGTGTAGGTAAGTTAGGATATCGGTGATACTGGATTAACGTCTAACTTTAAATGTACCGGGTACAGTCTTAATAG
>JAUUEB010324673.1:0-12697 GCA_032362205.1 Clione limacina
TCCCCCCTGTAATCAAGCATAATCATTTGCCAAACCCCCCTCCCCCCAAGTGATTACGTAATATGTGAACAGTCCCTTATCATGATTTACACCATCTTGCCCCCCATACATTTACCCAATCTCGTTTTTCTTATGTACCTGTTTACATACCTATGACGTGTTATCTATTTTTCCTTGTATTATTTACAGGTGCCAAAGTGGCAATGTATTGTTGATGTGTCCAGAGATATCAAAGGTAAGCCCAGGACATTCATTATCATAACCTCTTATACTCTTATTACTCACTGACTTACAGAGAGACACACAAGACAGATACTCTATGAAAAAATGAGAAAATAGCCTGATAGTCAACCTATTGACGGGACTACTTTCAGAAAGACTTAACGATATATCAACCAACAATGTCAATCAGGACAAGAATGAAACAATTATCCAGCATAATTGCAACCTGATTAATGAAACCACAAACTCATCTAACATCCATGAAAAACAAACAAGAACATGAAACCATTCCTGTACTGAAATGCGAGGCAGCGACTCTTTTTTGAAAAGCTGAACAGGAATAATACTGAAATTAACAAATATGGTACTTTTACAACATCAACTGAAGATTTACAACAAAACCATTAACAACATCAACTAGCAGCAACAAAACAACTGCAATTAAAACATTAAAAACATCAACAACAAATTTTATAATATATAACAACATCGACAAAAATAACATGATACAACCACTATTGTTACTTTGAGTTCTTAACTTTTGTAAATCGAGACTTAAGTAATTTAAAGATTAATTTACTTAATTGTTTATAACATGAAAGTTCACCTAATTTCCAGATAATGTGCCTGAGACAACTGTTGAGGTGAAAGACGAGAAGTCAGTGCTACCTGTGAAACTCAAGGGCAGTAAGACCCACGACGACCATGACGACTTCAAAACTTTGTTGATCCCTGCACCAGCCATTTCACCGGCATCCTCCTTACCAACACTATCGCCGGCACATAATCCACCGTCGTCTGTCTCATCATCGACCATGGCACCTGCCATGACGATTACTACCACTGCGGTATCATCGGCCATGGCCATCTCATCGCCGTCATCATCAACGTCTTACATGCCAGCGCCTTGCCAAAGAGGGCCTCATACGCCCCAGATGCCGTCCCCTCCCACAGAAGACGACTCTTCTGATGATATTGAGGTTGTCGAAGATGATGAAGTTGATGCTGTTAAAAAGGACATGTCGCCCAGTTTTGATAGCACTGACAAACATGTTTGTATGTCAATGGATACCAATAAGAGCTCCTCCCCTCTTGACCGCAACAAAGATGGAAAGGAGGAAGGAGAAATAGATGATGAGGATGGAGAGGAACATAGAAAGAAGGAGAAAAGAAGGAGGAAGGGAGTTGGATCCAACCGAAGTAGCCTAGGCAAAGGCATGGACAAGTGAGTACTTTTGATTTTTTAATGAGTAAATAATCTCTGCATATCTATTATCAGACATATCAATTTAAGCCCATCTGCCTATTTCATTCATTTAAAGCAGACTATTTTGCTGTTTGGATTCAGTCAATTTTCTCTAATTGCACAATGATGAAACCTAACTAAACCGACACTTTAGATCGTTAATTAAATGAAGACAATGATAGAAATCTACATAACTTTAGGGTAAGTCTATGAAGGATCTTATTCTGAATCATCAGTATAGAGTATAAAGCCTATACATTTTGATTAATTTTAACACAATTCTTTTCCTGATAATATGTTTTCCCTAGACAACTGTTTATTTCTCTAACTTGATAACTTCTTCGAGGTTATTTAACCTTTTAAAGTATTTATTTCCACTTGTTTCTTAAAAATAAGAGCTTAGATTGTTCATAATATAATACCTGTTTACAAACAAAATTATGAGTCTATGCTAGAGCCACTCTTATAATAACTCCTATCGCTGAAAGGTTTTTACTTGCCATTGTTGAGTTGATCCTGCTTTGTAACAAATGATCGATAGGGAGTCATTTCAGTACAGCATCAGAGGCTGTTGATTTATATCTAAAGGAAATCACATCAAGAGGGCAATGTCCTTCATGTCTAGCGAATTCTTGGGACGTACCCTCTTACGTGCAGAGAGTTTGAAATTGTTCCCCCTTTGGATCATATTATGTAGAAGGGGAGATAATCTGGAAATTCAACTCATCATAAATAGGCAGAGTGTTGCTTTTGTTACTAACACTTTGAATCTTGTTTCTATCCTCAAGACTTGGACATCTGTATGACAGTGGTTACTGGAATTTCTATCGAAAATTATTTTTTTGTCTATTCATTATTTCAAAATGTGACTATGTTGTAATGTCAAAGTGTTCTGTTTTTCCATGAAAGTTTTATATTGTAAGATGAATGTCCAACAGCATAACATGTCACAACTACGTCAAACGGGATTTCGGAAATTATTTATTGTTGTGGAACATATCTGTATTTAACTTTTAACGTATAGGTTGCCAACTAAAATGAAAAATACACATAGCGATTAACAGACCATTTTCCTCTATCGTTCATGTTTTATATTTTTGTGTCTTTATTTTTCCCTAATCTTTTATTTTTATCATAATGCTCTTTCTAATTAAAACAAATAGCTTGTTTAAAAGAGTCATATGATAATATTTTAATGAACGTCTGCAGCAATTGTTGTCATCAAATATTGACTGATAGCTTATGAAGATTATGATATCGCCATGTCGGAGGGGCTAACAATGTGTCATCTAGCACGAGTGTCAATGTCATGTTACAACAAAGCTGACAAACGGGAAATGCATAATATATGGTCCATTGAAGTGTCTTAGGGCTTTATCTTTACTTGTTGTCTGAGAACGTGTTTTCTGTCACAACTATATGGTTACTGGTTACCATGTTTTTTTGATATATTGACTCAGCCCTTTCTTGCTCTGAACTTGCTCAGCCTTTGAAATATCACATACCGTAAAACACCAATAATTAAGTGCTTTCGTTCGCATAGATTTTCTGTCATTCATTAATTAGACTGCCTTGTCTGGACGCAAACGCACCAGATTTATTTTAAGAGGCTTTTATTCGGCCTTCAGAAAGTGACTTATTAGCTTAACGCTTCACTAGTCATACATCGAAAACAGAGAGGTGGTGAAATGCCACAATTTGTTCTCCAGATAGCCCCGGGTTAATTATAACGTATTTTTGTAATTATGTTCAACCAGGGAAAGAAATCACTACTTCGCGTTTTGTCCATAATTAAATATTCTTTCACAAAAGATAGCATCGACAGGTGGCCCGCATTTGTATCTATTCCAATGTATTTTCCAACCACTTATCTAGATGCATTATAATGTATAATTGGATTCAGTGCAATTTCACAACTTTTAAATCATGTAATTTCAGAATAAGTGGAAAGTCGAGCTTATTTTATACACAGTGTATTTTTGTGGTATATGCCAGGTTTTCCAATGAAACTATGACCAATCTTATAGGCTTATAAAATATGTCAGATTAAAATAACTAACATTGTATTGGCCCATATTCACATCAAAGATGTTTTGATATATTATGCCCCAGTCAATAATACAATCACTTAAACGTCCTGGAGCTGTTGGGTTTGAACAAAAGAAGTAGACACAATATTTTATCTTTAAACTAGAAAAAATGTTGAACACGTTTGTTGAAATATGTCTTACTGTCATATTCCTCATCGAAAAACGTAGTCGAGGTAACCAGTTTTTTTATTCCGACCAATTCAGTTCACGTTTATTCACCCAGATTTATATTATCAAGGCTGATATAGTTTAATCAATGATTACCGCGGGAAATGTTTAGTCTTGACAATGTTATGATATTGTTTTCTTGAAATATATTAAAAGAATTGCACTCTAGCTTACACAACAAGAAACCTCTGGACTACAAATCTGTTTAAAGTTCATCGTGAACTGAATGTACGCACATGGTGGTATATATATATCAGTATGTGATGAACGTCAGAGTTTAGTTCCTGAAAGCAAGTGCTAGCAACCTAGGCCCTCAGTTTGTCTGATAAGAACGTCAGAATGAGAATGTCAGGACCGTCGCGTAATCAGCGGAAGTGGTCTCTTCTTAGCGAAGGGACTCCTTTGCGACAATATCTGTCTGAATCTGCATATTATAAAAACATATGTTAACTTGTACCAATTACCATTTTATATACTCTTGCCGTGTACCATTGTATTTGTAATTCTGAAATTTGATTTTAACTGGCTTGCTTATTTTTTTAGCATGTTGTACTTTTACTAAAAATCGTTTCATCTGAACTCGCAGTATGTTCGCCTTTTCGACAAGTAACAACAACTGTCCTAGGATACAAAGCTTAGTTTGTTTTGTATTATGCTTAATTAGTAGCTTACAACAACGTACCTGTCTTTGAATAATTATTGATGTGGCAATCTTGCGTGTGTGCATGCAAACAAGAGGAATGTGTCTTATATATGCTAGACGGAAGCTGAATTGCACTTCACTTTTTAATCAAGGTTTTATAAGATTAGAGGGTGAGGTGTCAATCAATAAGCGGACATTACGATCGGATGTCCCTCAAGAGCTTTGTATCGAAGGGATTGCGCTCTCACGTTTAATTATCTATTTTTCTCTGTTCTGTAAAAGATGCACGCGATCCCATTCTATATCTTTTATTATCTTGCAGACAAATCTACTTCATTAAAGCATATTATTTATTCTGTTTTTCTCTTTTGCTGTACTGCTCCGTCGGTGGTCGGTGGTCGACTATATCGAGGGTGACACTCAAGTTTATTTCTAAATTTATATAACTTAAAACCCTTCGTGTGCAAGCTGTTTTTGAGGAAATCATATTCCTATTTTTAGCAATCTTAAATGCTTGCACCGAGGATTGCTCTTTGGACTTTCTAGATGAGAGATGGTCGGCTAATATGTCTATGCTTTAAAGAGAGAAATGGACCCACTTCGTATATATTGCTTCCCTCGCGCCTCCTTTGATGGCCTTGTGGATCCCTGTATTCAAATGTAAATAATATCCCTTCTCAATTTCCTGAATAGACACAGGCTCGTATTACACATAGAAATATGAATATCTTAACGATATGATCTAAAGGTCTGTTGGTTTTCAATTTTGAGAGGCTGCTTCGCTCTAAAAATTATGCGTTTTAGCAACAGTTGTCTTTCAATTTGAGTTTGGATTATAATAACCAGGGAATTGCTTACAAGAAACCGGGACGAAAGTATATTTTAGCATAAATTACTTGTGTATTATGTTTGACGTAAATAACTGCGCTATTAACGACTATATTCAAATGAACCAACGTTCAACATATAATCGACAGTAAGAGAGACATTTCTGAAATTTTATCGAAAAAGGTTGTTCAGAAGATACTATACTCCAAAGTTTGTCTACGCTATTCTCCCAAACACACACACGCGCATAAATCATTCATAAAAAAATCTTAACTTAAATCGTTGAACGTTTCAAAATTTACTTCTTGAGCTAAAGACCGTAATCAACCATTAATTATGCTATCGTGTGCTTTCCACCAGATTGTCTGAATTATGTTACACTTTGCGTCAAAGCTTCTGATCCTTTTATCGGAACTGTGTTTGATTGTTGATTGAACACGATTAATCCGCATTTATTGATAATTTTTATCTATTTGACATCCATTTGGGTCAAATATGTTTGTTGTCACAAGGTTAATTGAGATATGGCTGTATTTTTCTCTTCTTCTGCGGTTACCAGAATCGGAATTTGATCTGAGTTAATTTTCTCTCTTTTTCCTTTTTGTTTTCATTTTGTGTGTACATTTTTATGATGACACGAGTTAGCTTTTTGGATGCTCATGTTAATAGGGATGCATAATATGTGTAGCTATGATTATATATCCGTCCAATATCTTACAACCAAATAATGCGTTCGATGATTGCTTACACGGCTAATGATTTCTTTATTGATTGTTTAAAAAAAAGATAATTTATGTCTTTAAAAGACGCCATGCAGATCTTCTTGTTTGAGTCACAGTGTCAGATGTGACGATTTTTGTGACTCGCAGTCGCCTAAACTAAGGCTGGGTGAGATTATACACATATTTCAGGTTGATTCAAAACACAATTCGCTATATAGTAGTATTTATATATGACATAATACAATACAGCTTCGTTGATTTGTTAGTTGGTGGTTTTAGTGAGGGCAACACAACTGTGAACGCTGTCACACAAGTTGACATCGGACAAGTGTCTAGGCAGTAATGTTATGACGTGCCTTCGGTCATGCAGGGAGGACCTGTCGACTTAACGCCCTAACACTTAAATCTTGGACATGCTAATCCCACGTTCTTGTTAGTCCTCTCGACAACTGATAGGATGAAGGTAAAGGCCACTTGGTTACAATATATGTGCCTGCTCTTGACTGCAATAATAATTTACAAGTAACGATTTGCCAAGTGTTCGTTAGTATCATCAACTATAAACCCTTCTTTCATGTCTTATACCAAACGATTAACATATTTGTAGAAAGAATAAGTCGATTATACCTGTTTGTGATACTCTTATAACTGCTCACTACAGAAGTACATAAAAGCTAAGCCTTATCGTCTCGTGGATAATAACTGCCTTCTTATGTTTATTTTACTTTTTGAGTGACTCCCATATAAAAAGTCATCCCATGTTCAATTAAATCGGCAACAATTGTACGTGCTGTCACATACTAGGGTTGATGTATACATGTTCTAAAGTCGTACATCCTACTCGTTAACAGCAAACCTGACTGACCAGCCTTAATATGGATCCCTTGGTATCAAACGCTAGGCGACAATGTCAATTTTAAGTTAAGATAATTACCAGTGTTGTCGTCAAGTAGTTTGGTGGACTATTTGAACAGAGTAGAGTAGTTGGACATTTCGAACTACTCAAGTAGAGCAGAGTAGCTACTCGAAAAAAATTGAAAGGAAACTACCTGAGTAGAGTAGCTACTCTACTTGAGTAGTCTTTGAGTAGTCACTAAAAATAGTTATAATTAAATGAACAAATTCAAAAGCTAAAAATTGAAAGATTACTGCATTATTTACATTATCATGTAACAAAAAGGAAGAAAATGATAAAATATTACAAAATGTGCAAAAAGTAAAATTTATTCAAAAATAATCTTAAGTTGAACAAAAATTGATCTGAAATAGAACACAAAATATGTTGATTTCTTTCCCAACTACTCAAGACTACTCGAGTAGAGTAGTCTTTGAGTAGTGTGGACATACTACTCGAGTAGAGTAGTACTCGAAAATTTCTGCAATTTCTTGAGTAGAGAGAGTAGAGTAGAAGTAGCGAAAAAACTACTTGAGTACTACTCGAGTAGTATACTAATACTACTCTACTTTACCACAACCTGATAATTACCCATTGATGGGTCACAGTTCACTGTCGAATAGCAAATATGAAATATGACCCACCACTTTGACCAGCTGGATGACTATATAAATATAAATAATTTCTGGTGTTCTCAAGTAAGATTATATCTGAAATGCCCCCCCTCCCCCGCCCGACCAAGGTACTTTTGTTAAGATCATGCTTCTTCTTCTTTTTAAGGAATTACGAGATAGCATCAGGTGCGTTTTCTATTTTTACAACCAAAATAATAAACATTCTGAATTACGAGCATGCTTCAGTTAACAGAACGTTATCAGCTCAAGTTATTTAATTAAATATGATCGATCTCTATTTGTATCTGTTGTATAATGTTATCATATTCAGAATAGTGAATAGAGAAACAAAGTCAATCATGTCTGACAAAGACAGACACAAAAATTATGAGAGCATTTATAAATAAACTCTACACTCGACATTGAGAGATGCATGTTAAGACTGATCAGTATTGTGTCAGCATACTGTGACGTGTAAGATGCACGAGTTGTACTACACATTACATCCTATTTGCAGAGAAACGTACAATGTATCATCGTCGGTATAATAACCTACCATGTGTTGATGCAGACGTTTACACCATTTAATAAGATATGCAAAAAATAATCTTTTTAATATATGGTATAACCATAATTATTTATCTTTTTAATTTCTAACGTTAAAGATATTGTAAATTAGACGGCTTTGTTGTTAATGACAGAGAATAATTATTACGGAGCACCGTAGTTGAGAGCAGTTAACGCTTTTCACCTTGTGAGTAACAGGTTGATTAGGGTTCGATCACCTCCACTGGGTAATTTTGCCATGAAGGTCGGTAAATAATTGATTAGCTGATTCGGCTGCAGTTCGCTTGGTGACTGTTTGAAATGTAGTCATGCTAAGAGTATTTAAATGTCTACCGAACTGTCACTGATAATGTATAATGACTTTGCTCGATGTGTTAATGGAACGTGAGTGAGACCAACTAGAAATTTACAAAACATATGTACAAATGTTAATGTTTTTATAGTTTGAAAACAAAAACAAAAAGAGTGTGTTGAATTAAACTCATTCACAGATGTAGCCTCAGCAAGTGGGCAGCGCCTTCCTCTTCCTCCCCCACAACAGCTGCTGTCAGCGAACCCGCTGTTCTCGGCTCGCGAGGTCCGATTGTTTGCCCGTTCGTGTCTACCGCCCAAACGTTCACCAGTGCAGTATCAGCTAACTTCTACCTCCTTCTCGGCCTGTGGCAGGGGGGCTCTTGAGTCTTTGTAGGCATGAGCCAAAACTAAGCTTCTTGCAGTCGCGTATTTTGGGAATAGATACATTCATTATCATCTTTTGTTGTCCCTTCATTGTATGTGAGTTTAAAATTGGTGTTTTTTTTTTGTTATTTCTTCCTAACATCTGTGATTGCACCAATCTGTTGGTAACACGATAACGGACTGTCGAAATAACCAAGGAGTATTTCATGATTATTTGTGACGTCATTGCAGATCAATCGAGATTTCTTTGAGGATTAATTAGTTGATTTTTATGTGTTATTCCAGGATTTTCATCTGATTTCATTTGGGAATAGTAATTTGTGTTTCAATCACCGGGGAAGACATTATTTTGGGAGAAAAGAATATTGCAACATGATGTGACTACGATACCAAATAAGAGCCTGAATGAAATAGTCCATTCCAATTAACATAAACTTAGAACATGAACATAGCTTATGAATCTGTTTCATTATCCACAGTTCTCCCACTCTCACCGGCTATCCCCCACTCTCTCTAATATATTGTTCATATTGTTCAGCAAAGGAAGTTGTTAAATGTCTAAAAACAGTATGTTTTTGTTCTACATATATAAGCGTTTTCAAAATTTGTTCGCCAACCCTTATACCCATATCTTGTTTTTTGTTATCTCTGCTCATTGTCAACATATAAAAAAAACCGCTCTAGTCACATACATGCATGTCTACTGTGTACCATACCAACTTACAACACTTAAACACACACATATACAGGAATAATTATACAAACAGATGATAAAGCTACTTCCATGTTTAATCATCATGATCTCCTATGCCTACCGTACAAGGTTTTCTTTATTTATCTGTTTACTATAGATAACAAATAGAAATGTTGCGTGTTGTTCATAGACGTTGCAGCTACATGAATATATTGTTCTTAAGACATTTAATTGTTATTTATTTCGATACCACACTCAATATTTGCGTCTCAAGTTTGGATTTGACACAGTTGGAGTATCATTTGTATTTTGATATTTTAACCATCATCGTGGATAACATTTTGCAAATTTTATAAATCCACTCAATCTTTAAACCTTACAAAGTATTACTACAAGAACAGCACGAGTCTTCATCTTTAAAATCTCAGAATATGATGAAAGTGTTCTTTATCAGGAGTACGTATCTTATTATTACAGTAGTTTGTTTTGAAACCATCCAATGGCCAATGGGCTTCTCCGTCCATGGACAATCTTCCTTTTTTTAAAACTTTTTACAAGATGATGTCTGTTTATAATGGTTTGAAATATATCACTTTAGTAAAAAGGGTCAAAAGATTTGTAAAAAGCATGCGTTTCGAACAGAAATAATGTGGACTTCACAAGAAGTTGTGCCAACTCCGTCTCAAGGCACAAGTCGATCCAACTCGTACTGTGTTAATTGATTGTATATTTTCTCATACGGTTCTTGTTTTCAGATCTCTTTAATGTATGTTAAATTATATTTCCAGTCTACATTAACTAGATAAATAGGAAGAACTATGGTAAAACAATTTCGGGTTGTCTGTAATAAAACATGAAAAAAGAAAATCTTAATCAATTAAAGATCCACGTGGAAACTTATATTTGATGGTGTAATTTTATCGGACATATGAGCCAGTTAACACTTGCCCAGAAACAAAATGTGTTCCGACATAGGGCGGTAGACAATAATGGTCAATTGTCTAGCAAGAAGATGGCACGTCATTCGTTTTGGTTAAGTGCAGTAAAGTCTTGACCTTATACGTTGATCCTTTTTTAAATGTCAAAGGTTAAGGGATTAAAGGGCAGGTGAAGAATCCGGGTTAAAGTTAAGACTTGAATACCGATTTTCTACGTATAGCGTACAAACTTTCATATTTTCAATGATCTGATAAAGTAATAACTATACAAATGGCTTAGGGGACACCAAGTTGGTCCAACTTACTATAAGCAAACCAGTGCTTACAAAACTAAGTCAGTAGCATATTGCTATACCATGTGTTTTGGGAATCCGTAGAGGACGGCTTATCTGCATAACGTACTCACTCAACCGTTGTTGGCGTTTATGACGTGACATATAATACTCAATATTTTACCCTATAGTGTGTGTAACGTTTAACGAACGCTTATGTTACCCCCGAGGGTTTGTGAACACAAGGATAGAGACAGAAAGAAACGAGCTGACATCCCATGTTTGAAGTGGTCTGTAGCCAAAATGAAGGAGGCAAAGCTTACACCTTTTCAAGGCGTGATTGTTTACAGGGGGGTCACGGGACGAAGGCTAACTGTTATACTCTTAGACGTTCGTGGCTAGTTCAACAGGTGACCGATTTAAAATTGATAGATTTCAAGTTTGAAAGTTTGTTAGCGCTTTAGGCCATGGAGAACGAAATGTGTAACACTATATAACATGCGTACTTCAGGCAGCAGGAGCAACGTTTTTACATACAGCGATAATATTCGTTTCTGAACAAACGAGAGAGGATGTTTTGAAGGATAACCTGAGCTGCAGCCAAAAGGTCTGTCAGATATACATGATAAAAGACAGCATTTGAACAGCGATTTACACACATATAAATATCACTTGTTTACTCGATACTCGATACGCTTTATGATGTATTAAACATCTGTGCTGCATCTAATAAAAGTGTTACACTTGGGAGATGTGGACAGTTTAAAAAAGAACTATGCTGGTTATCATACTCTTATATTTTACGTGCCGATTAAAGATTATCAATAATTTAGATTTTGTAGTAATAATCAGAAATACAAATATGATAAACAGCATAAGTTATGCGATTATGATCATCTAAAGTACAGACTAACAAAATATGCAACACAAGCGCACGTGATAGTGATCTCAGAAATTCTCTACTTTTGCATCACTTTCCGGTTATATAAATCTCTTTAATTTGTTTCTATTTTGTATATAATTTAAGCTCATCATATTTAAAAACATGCTGCGCCTTCAGATGTAGTTTCTTATGTCTTGATTGTCCTCAGATCCTTCAGACGAGATTACTCAATTGATTTCACCGTTCTCTTGTTTGATCTGTATTTAAGAAAATTGTTTTGCCAGAGTTTTTTTTTAGCTCATCTATTGCCATGGCGAGGAAATAAAAAAAGTTGATCGATTGTCAAGCTGACTCATTGTCCTGACTCCTGACGCCAGGAATGAGCCTTATTTAGTATTTAGTAACCCCTAAACCGCCCCGCTGACATTATGTTTCTCTGGTCCTCAAATCCCGGTCGCGTCATCCCTATACTTTTAAACGGATAATTGAGCAGTGGTGAATCCTGTCATTTATGCTTAGACGTGTCAGTCCGGTGTCAGTATTCTGTGTATAGGCAAATGTTTGAGTTGTGCTATATATCAATTGTATAAGGGCGCACATACAATATAAGTAGCAGCTTAACCGATATAACCAACCATATTGTGTTGATACAGAGGTGATTAACCCTTACAAAAGAAGTAAGAATTATCTGATTTATTATCATTATTTTTTTTAGGTGATAACTCGCTGTACATCAGTATTTCAACATTGAAACTTACTGTTTTATTTACTTTTTTATGTCTGCTTCTTAATTAAAACTGTTCCTACCTCCAGTCCATATATTTACTTGATGGTGTTATTGTTTAGGTATTCCCATTAAGATCTTGGCTTGTTTTGACCATTGACCCAATAACACGAAGCACTTTGCTTGTGTCGGAGATGAGAGGTTTGGTAGATAAGAGCTGACCTCTGACTTTACAACTCTGCAACATAATTGCCATTCATGATCCTCTTAAGTATCAACTTGTATCTTTGTTACAGTCAGGGAGCGTTCAAATATCAGCTCACACCTTTTTTAGGGGTTTTAGACCCCTCCCCCAATATCTAACAGCTTCCTCACAAAGGTCCAGACCCCCCACCCCCCCTGTGTCATATAAAATGCTGCTTTAAAATGATATAAGAGCTACTGATTAGAAACAATAATTAATTAGCATAACCTGTTATTAAAAAAGCATCATATTCAAAAGAATATGAATGC